>JAAOAR010000174.1:0-87078 GCA_013395995.1 Fusarium pseudoanthophilum
GGGGGAAGGTCTAACCTTACCATAACCACAAGGATCCCCCCGCCCTGTATGTATGTTGAGATGACGGGGGCGCTAAGACCCATGGAGATGAAAAAATTTGGGGGGATGGGGGAAAATTGGATTGCACTTCAATGACGTAGTAACTGCGTAGAAACATGCAAGTTTGCATGTGAATTTGACTCAATTGTGAGTACTCGAGTTATTCCCAACAAACTATTGTACAGTAAAATGCTCTTCTTTGCTGGCAAAATACTCAGAATCCAGCTTATACAGAGCCTACCGTCAATTTAAAGACCGCCAATCAATTTCCTCATAAAGAACAAGAGCCGCACACGGAAGCTTCCCTCACCCTCCCTCTTCATGCGCTGCGAAGCTTCCCCTGGCAGCGCCATGATGAATTGACTCGGAGACGTACAAAACTAGGCCAACTCCGTACAAGGCACGGCTTGCATTCGTATCCTGTTGTATCAATATCGAGAATCTCTTGAAGCTAAGCCAGGAACATCGTGGCTCGGTACCTTGTTTGCTTCAGTGTCGACGCGACTAACAAAAGCCAATTGCTGCCCCATTGGCCATGAGTGATTTGTTGTTGGCTGACAAGTTACAACTGCTACCCCTCCACGCATAAGATAGGTAGTTAGAGCTGCTGCAGACTCTTGAAGCTACTGGGAACAATATCTTGGAATTAACAACCCGGCACTCCCGGACAACCAACCTGGTTCCCCGTCTTGACCGCCAAAGACAACATCCAAGGTTTGATTTGGTCGTACGAAGCTGATATGACTGTACCCAGCATATTGGACCAGAAGCTATGGGATGTGATAGAGTAGGATTCCGACCTATAGTACTTTTCAATGTGCGGTAGCTCACTCAACCTGAGCGTGTAGTATGTATGTATGTATGTACTAAATAAGACACTTGTTGAGCTGTCCAAATTCGGTTACATGAAAATGACTTGATCGAGAGGAGCTGTTTGCTTTTTCCTTCTTCCCTTCTCTTCTTTCTTCTTTTTGATGTAGGCGAAATATTTCTTCCTCGTTCCTACCCTCTTGTCTCTTCCTCTAACTAACTCATGTCCTTCACCTCGTCAACCCCGAGCTCAACCTCTCACTTCTTTCCATAAACATCGTCCAATATTGGCTTCTACCTTGATTGTTCCTAGACACCCTTTTCTTCTCCCTTTCAACCCTTTTTAGGCCTATGCCGTAGGCTGATTCAGGCCTATCCCCCTCTTCCTCCCACCATCACCTTATCTTTGGGATATTATCCCTCCTGTCGCTCGCTCAGGTCGTCGATCCCGCTCGATATCCCAGATCCAAGATCCCTGAACCGAACCGACGAGCCCACTAAAAACCACCAAGCAGCGTCTTCGGAGCTCACTGACCACGGAGCACCCCACTAAGTTAACTTGCCTACTGCGGACGCGAACCGTTAGCTATCGATCATAGCTCCACTGCGACAGGCACGTTGCGTAGTGCAACAGCGCTTCCTTGGTTACGAGTTTCAGTGTCTGGCTGAGCTGTGCTTTTGTCGTTTCGCGGGGCACGAAGCGCCCGCTCTTCTCTTCTCTCATCATGAGTCCACCACACACCATGACATCCAACGAGGTTTATTTGCTGCCGCTCAACGATGATGGCTCACCTCAGGTGCAAGGTGAATACATCTATCTCGCGCCCAGGTCCCACGAGCCTGTGACGGTTCGTTTTGCCATTGAGGGCACCTCGTCCATCTGTCGTCATGGCAGCCTTTGGGTCAACATCCCTGCCCAAGGTGATGAGTTTCGTCGCGATCATTTTCGCGAGTTCAAGTAAGCTTTGGCTCTCACTTTGATCCAATTGATCACTTTCGAGGCAGTTTGAAACGTCCCAGCGCTGTAACAAGCGTACGCAACTCTGTGTAACTAACACAGTTGTTTTACAGACTTACACCCGATTTCAATCGAACTCTCGAAATCTCCATTCCCATTTACCAACCTGGTGCCTATGTTTTCTACACTACCTACGCTGAGCTACCCGACCTCAAGAAGGAGCTAGAAAACAGCTCTGAACAGAAGGAGAACCTCAAGAAGACTCCCCTGTACTATATCGATGTTGCGCCTAGACTCAAACTTGACGGCCGGCCATTGCCGTTGCCCGCCTTGTCAATCTTCTCCGTCATTAGCAAGTTCATGGGTAAATACCCCAATGACTGGGAGCGTCACCTTCACGGTATTAGTGATCGCGGCTACAACATGATCCATTTTACTCCTCTCCAGGTGCGCGGAGTGTCCAACTCCCCATACAGTTTGTATGACCAGCTCGGCTGGGACCCTGCTTGCTTTCCAGCTGGAGAGGAGGATGTGCAGAAGATGGTGGACAGCCTAGAACGCAACCACTCTTTGCTGAGTTTGACTGACATTGTGCTAAACCACACTGCAAACAACACAAAATGGCTCGAGGAACATCCCGAAGCAGGCTACAATTTGATTACAGCACCCTGGCTCGAGTCCGCTTATCAACTAGACACAAGTCTCTTGGAGTTGAGCGACAACCTGGCAAAATTGGGACTACCAACTGTTGTCAAGTCTACCGATGATTTGCTACTCATCATGAATGCGATCAAGACCGAGGTACTTGCCAAAATCAGGCTATGGGAATACTATGCGGTTGACGTAGACCGAGATGCCGACGAGGCAGTTCAAGCCTTCTCCCAAGGAAAGAAATATACCTCTGAGGACGCTTCAGATTTCGAGAAGAAGTTGGAGAGCGCCAAATCTGCATCAATCAAGGACCAAGTTGAGTTCTTCAGAGAGTTCGGTTTAACAGGCACCGACCGGATGGGTGAGCGCTTTCGAAGGCGTGTCAAGCCTGACGTAGCTGCTAGCTTTTTGGCTTCGTCCGTGGGTTCTTCCGATGAGAAAGCAGCCAGGGCCAAGATTGTCGAAATCTTGGAGATTCTCAATGTAGACTACTACAAAGAGTATGATGCTGAAGTGGATGACATTCTTCAGCAGATTTTCAACAGGATCAAGTATGTTCGGCTTGATGACCACGGTCCCAAGCTTGGCGAGATCAACAAGGAGAACCCCCTGATTGAGCCTTACTTCACCCGACTCCCCAAAAATGAGACAACATCCAAGCTCAAGCCCGAAGAGATGGCTTTGGTCAACAATGGATGGGTTTGGGGCGGTAATGCGCTGGTCGACAACGCTGGCCCTGAATCCAGGGTGTACCTTCGCCGAGAGGTGATTGTCTGGGGTGACTGTGTCAAGTTACGATACGGCTCAGGCCCCGAAGACAACCCTTGGCTGTGGGAGCATATGACCAAATATGCTCGCACACTGGCCAAATACTTTGCCGGTCTCCGTATCGACAACTGCCACTCAACCCCCATTCATGTGGCTGAGCACATTCTTGACGAGGCTCGCCGGGTGCGACCTGACTTGTATGTTGTGGCCGAATTGTTCACAGGGTCTGAAGAGATGGACTACGTTTTTGTGAAGCGTCTTGGTCTCAGCTCCCTTATTCGTGAAGCCATGCAGGCATGGAGCACGGGTGAGCTTAGCCGACTGGTTCACAGACACGGAGGCCGACCCATTGGAAGCTTTGAGGTCGATGAAGTTTCCAAGTCGGATGTTCGCACCCCATCGAGTAGCCCGACTAGGCTCAAGAACGGCGAGACGAACGGGCATGTATCGCATTCGAGAGAGATTATTCGCACGATCAAGCCAAGCCCGGTGCATGCTCTATTCATGGACTGCACTCATGACAACGAGACACCAGCACAGAAGCGGGATGCCCGCGATACTCTTCCCAACGCCGCTCTTGTATGCATGTGCTCCAGCGCTACTGGTAGTGTTATGGGATATGATGAAATATATCCAAAGCTTGTCGACCTTGTCAACGAGACCCGGCTTTACACATCTGCCTCGTCTGGAACGAAGCCTATTAAGATTGGAGGCGGCGAGGAGGGAATTGGCGGTGTCAAGAAGCTACTCAACCAAATACACACTTTGATGGGCAAGGATGGATACGACGAGACTCACATCCATCACGAGGACCAGTACATTACTGTTCACCGAGTGCACCCCGAATCTCGCAAGGGTTACTTCCTCATTGCACATACAGCTTTCCCAGGCTACGGCAATGGAAATGGTGATTTTAGCCCTGTTCATCTCACTGGAACCAAGGCTCGACACCTCGGCAGTTGGATGCTTGAGGTTGACGCCGGTGAAGAGGCAACGCAGCAAGTGCTTGGGGACAAGAAGTTCCTGCGCGGCTTGCCTAGTCGAGTTAAGGACGTGCCCGGCATTCGCATGGAAATCAATGGTGACGACACTACCATCACTGTGCGCGACAAGTTCCCCCCTGGGAGTATCGCCCTGTTCGAGACCTGGATCCCCGCTGCTGAGCATTCGTCTGGCTTGGACAACTATGTCACTTCAGGGTCCAAGGCTGCATGGAATGAGCTCAGCCTGACAGACCTCAACTTCTTGATGTATCGATGTGAAGCTGAAGAGAGGGCCGAAAGCGACGGCCGAGATGGTGTTTACGATATTCCTGGACATGGAAAGCTTGTCTATGCTGGTCTCCAAGGATGGTGGAGTCTTCTCAAGAACATTATTAAGGACAACAACCTGGCCCACCCACTGTGCCAGAACTTGCGTGATGGTGAATGGGCTCTGGACTATATTATTGCAAGACTGCAGCGAATCAGTGCCACTCCAGGTAACGAGGCACTTGCCCAACCCTTGAGATGGCTGGAGGAGCGTTTCGATGCCATTCGAAAGATCCCTAGTTTCCTGCTACCTCGTTACTTTGGTCTTGTCCTGCGTACTGCTTACATGGCAAGCTGGGACAGATCTCTCGAGATCATGAACTCCAGCGTCCGAGATGGCCAATGGTTTTTGCAGAGCTTGGCCATGGTCAGTGTTCAGCAAGTTGGATATGTCAAGTCAGCATCATTGTGGCCCTTCAAGTTGGTTCCCTCTCTGGCTGCTGGTCTTCCTCACTTCGCTGTTGAATGGGCCCGCTGCTGGGGCCGAGACGTGTTCATCGCTCTTCGTGGACTTCTTATTGGTACTGGCCGATTTGACGACGCCAGAGAACACATCCTTGCATTTGCCAGTGTATTAAAGCATGGCATGATCCCCAATCTTCTCAGCAGTGGCGATGCTCCCAGATATAACTCTCGAGACTCCATCTGGTTCTTCCTCCAGTGCATCCAGGATTATACACGTTTTGCCCCAGAGGGACTTGAAATCCTCAAGGCCAAGGTCAAGCGTCGTTTCCTGCCTTACGATGACACATGGTTCCCCACCGACGATGAGAGGGCATACTCCAAGGAGAGTACCATTGAGGAGATTATCCAAGAAGCACTCCAAAGACATGCTTCCGGCATGAAATACAGGGAAGCTAATGCCGGTCCCCAAATCGATTCCCAAATGAAGGATGAGGGTTTCAACCAGGAGATCAAGGTTGATTGGAGCAACGGTATCATCTTTGGAGGTAACCAATTCAATTGTGGCACATGGATGGACAAGATGGGTGAGAGTGAACGCGCAGGATCCAAGGGAATCCCTGGAACTCCGCGTGACGGTGCTGCTATCGAGATCACTGGCATGCTGTACAGCACTCTCGATTGGCTCGCTGGGCTTCATAAGGATGGAAAATATGCCTATGCAGGCGTGGACAAATCTGAGGGCGGCTCTATCTCCTTGGCTGACTGGGCTGGTCTACTCAAGGCCAACTTCGAGCGCTGCTACTATGTCCCCATTTCTCCCGAGGAAGATTCCAAGTACGACGTCAATACGCCGATTGTAAACCGCCGAGGAATTTACAAGGATCTTTATAAGTCTGGCAAGGAGTATGAGGACTACCAGCTGCGTCCTAACTTTGCCATTGCCATGACTACTGCACCCGCTTTGTTCGACCCGGACCATGCCATGCATGCTCTGT
Source organism: Fusarium pseudoanthophilum (assembly GCA_013395995.1). Classification (NCBI taxonomy): domain Eukaryota; kingdom Fungi; phylum Ascomycota; class Sordariomycetes; order Hypocreales; family Nectriaceae; genus Fusarium; species Fusarium pseudoanthophilum. Next base: position 5,937 of record JAAOAR010000174.1, read on the forward strand.
GTGTTGCCGATGAGGCCCTTAGGGGACCTCAAGGAATGGCGACTCTGGACCCTGCGGATCTGAACTACCGCCCTTACTACGTCAATAGTGAAGATAGTGACGATTTTGCTACAAGCAAGGGCCGTAACTACCACCAGGGGCCAGAGTGGATCTGGCCTACTGGCTTCTTCCTCCGAGCCCTTCTCAAGTTTGATCTCAAGAGACGAACAACACCTGAGGGTCGCACCGAGGCGTTCCAGCAGGTCACCCGAAGATTGAGTGGGTGCAAGAAGATGATCCAGGAGAGCCCCTGGGCTGGCCTCCAAGAGCTGACGCAAAAGAACGGCGAATACTGCGCTGACTCTGTAAGTCGATTTTCTGACTATGTGAACACTTTGATCGTATACTAATCCCTGTATAGAGTCCCACACAGGCTTGGTCGGCAGGATGTCTGATCGACTTATACATGGACGCTACTGAAGAACAGAACAAGGCATAGAGCCATTGTTTAAGAGGAGGAACTGATGATGGGACCTGAGGATTGGGCATGGGCTTGAATCAAGCATACAATACCACGCATTAACTACTACTATAGCATTCTCCTGATTAGGTTAATAACAAGCATCTTTAAGCGTTGTAGCATTAACTTTGTTGAGCCAAAAGGCAAATTGAAATTGTCCATATTAGGTTCTCCGATTTGTTGACATTGAGGCGTTGCTCGGAAGACGTTACCGTTATGAGTTATCAGTAGATCAACATTGCACAAAGTTTAGGGACATGTATCGCACCAAGAAGAACTGGTAAGTGCGAGTTGAAGATTTCGCGGGTGGTGAAATTGTAAATGCTGTATCAAGGATAGACTCCAAACCTCTTCCCATGCCGAGGAAGCTGTAGGTAATAAAGATGACCAAATAAGTAACCAGAGAGTATTTCTGTTCTGGTCTAAATCAAACAAATAAAACACAGCTTCGTTTTCCCCCCTCTTCCCCCCGCGGCAGAGCCAACGTCACATTCCACCTGCATGCTGGGAATGGAGGCGAGACTCGCTCCGTGGTAACAGCCACCACAAAAACGGAAACAGAAACAACAAATCAGGAGGATACGCCAACCCTCCTCTTCCTCCCAACGCCAGAATATACCTAAAATATGAACAAGAACGCCACAGGGGGCACAGCACGACTGGCTACCAACAAACGCCTGAGTAGGACCACAAAAGACGATACAGACGGCATCTTTCAACCATGCTTGAATAATCAAGTGTCTGCATGTTCCTGTGGTCATCACCAAATGCATTCGTTTCCTCCTCTTTCAAGTGCTGATATAGCCCCCCTCACCAACTAAAAGTCATATGTTTTCGATGATATCGAATAGAGTAAGGCCGTTTAAATGAATAAATGCACGGTTTATATCGTAAGCGAACAGAATGTCGAAGTGCTTTTTAACTCGGACATGGCAAGGAGAGTCGTTATGAGATCGGAACTGGCGTTAACAAAGTCGAGCACGAAGTAGGTATCATGTTCGGTCGCGGACGATCCATCGCTTCTTCTCCTTGGGCTTCTCCTCCACGGGAGCACCGGCGGCAGCACCTGGTAGCATGAGACCATGCGAGTTTCGGTTCGATTCATCGTCGTAGGGGAGACCTCCGGACTCTGAGGCCTCCATGCCGGGACCCCAAGATGGTCGAGATGCAGATCCAGAGTGCTTCTGGCCGAGGTGAGTCTGACGATCCTTCTTGCGCAGGTAACGGCGACGCCAGATGCAGGCACCGATCCAAATGGCTGCGATGCCGACAACGAGAACAACAATCATGATGACCCATTGCCAATGGTTGGAGATCCTGATACAGTTAGAACAACTTAAGGTATGGGAAGTAAATCGCCAACATACCAATCACCACCACCTCCATTGTTAGAGAGTTTGCTACCAGATGTTGATGAAGCATCGTCACCTGTCAAAGTCGTAGAGCCGCCAGTTCCAGTTTTCTTGGTTGTTCCTCCATTTTGAGCGGTGGAGACGCTACACATGCTTCGAAACCAGCCTGCGATGGATGAAAGGCCCTTGGGATCCGCGGTACATGCGTCATCACAGACACCCGTAGTGGCGGTCGAGAAAGCGGCGACTCGTTGATCCAGACAGAAACATTGCGTGTAAGCGGTTGGGCCAGCATCAGCGGCTACTTGAGGAGGAACACAGGCGCCGTTGGCATCGTAGAGGGGACCGCAAGCGGCGGCGCAAGCGGGAAGGACCTTCTGGTTGTTGAAGGGAACGATGGTGGTGACGGGGGCTTCACCTCCTTGTTGGGCTGTTCAGGTTGAGTTGACGTTAGTATGAGGGGATTTGCGGAATCGACCTGGATTGAAGTCGAAGGATGACGCACCCATTTTGACGAAAGTTAAGGGTCAGTTGAGCCCAGTTGGGAGAGTTCGATAGTCCAAGTCGTGGTCGAGGTCGAGATCGGTGTCGAAGGGAGAAAACGAGCGACGGGATCGTAGGAGAAAAAGATACGATACAGACACAGACAGTAACGAGAGACGAGGATTAAGGTTGTGTTCAGTGGAACCAGGGGGCGGGAGGTGTCCTTTGTATGTATGTATGTGTGTGTGTGTGTGTGTGTGTCTGTGTATGTGAGGGAGGCAAGACAAGACAAGGCCTGGAGAGGTAGGTATGTACAGCGTGGAAGCGACCTGGAAAGGAAATGCCGTGTGTGTCTGTCTTTAGCCAAGGCTGGCTTGCGTTTGTGCAATACGCTATTGAAAGAGTCGTGTCGTCACCAAACCACTTTGAGTAGAGGGGAATAAACAAAGTCTGACCGAAGCCAAGCCCAACCTCTCTTCTTTGTGTTTTTTCCGTCTGAAAGAGAACAGTGAGATCACAAGACCCAGTAGAATTCGGTAGTTGGTCGAGAGAGGGATCGAGTTCACTTGCTGATCGATAGATAATCGATGTTTGATGGAGATAGATGGCTGGGAAGAGACGAGGAAGAAGAGAGCCTGGAGAAAAAAGAGTGGGTGGGAGCAATGGAAGTCACAGTGAACAACAGCCTGCAGCCGGGGAAAAACTGGGCCACTATCTCACTGTAAGCGGCAGAGTCGGGCGACTTTGTAGCGGGACAAGGCCAGGGCCAGGGATGTTTTTTTTTCTTTCTGGCAGCGGGTGCAAGATGAGGGGGGGTCTTGTCTCGTCTCTTTTAGATGTGACGGTCTTGCCGAACTCGGAAATGGATTGGAATTGTGAGGAGATGACCTGATGATAGCATTTGGGGGGAATGCACAGTAAAATGAATGTCACCAAAAGCATTCACTCACTCACTCACTAAAGAAATCTGGAGAAATCTGGAGGAAGGGAGGGAGGAGGGAAATACTTGGAATACAACATAAACTTGCCGCGTAAGTCAACTCTGGGCACACTTTCACTGGATGGTAGCAGCCGCCCAGCCCCAACCCATCGGTACGAGAACAAAAAAAGATGGTGCCATGGAAGGGACTTGAGGTCCAGGTATCTACGGGAAGACCGGAAGCCATCTACATATGGTGTCGGTACATGGACCCCATGTATCTTGGTTCAGGTATGGGTTGTATCACGCGGTCGAATCCAGTGGCCTGCGCTTGGCGCATTGGGCTTGTCCAAAGGCAACAAGAAAGAGAGTTTCCTGCAATTATCGGCAACTGAAGCTGTACTTGGATGCATCATGCGGAGAAGATCATTCTCACCACAAATACCATCTTGCATTGCATAGGTACATATTCGTACAAGTCTGCCCCTTTTGTTTCTGGTGTTTTCATCTCGTTTTGTTTACTTGGCTTTGTCTTGTCCCTTACAGTAGAACAGGAAACGTCTGAGAGCGTCTCAGTTTCAGCACAACATCGATGAGAGCCCACAGTCTGTATCATCCATTATCATGGCCCGTATTATCCGTGATGCTGAACTGTATAACTGTGCCACCTCGTACAACGACATTACCGCCGTTACCGTCTTGCAGGCCTCTCGTCATCTCGTGTATTGTTAGGTAGACAGACACAATCTAACCATTTCTGGTTGTATTATGAACTACATGTACTGTCCATAGCGGCAGAGGCCTCGACAGCTGAACTTGTCTCAGGCTGCGAAAATAAACTCATCATTGATACACCTAAACTTGGGCTATATCCTTTTGTCAGCCAAGCCTGAGGTCTCCAGTCTGATTGACTTTCTTTCAGTGGGAGACTACGGTAAAAAAGAGCCGAAATCGTGCCCAGCCTAGCCAGCCCAGGCCATTCAGCGGAGTTGCGTGCCTGAAATAGTGCCTCTCCACTGCTACCCTTCAGGTGATTGGTTGGATTCTGGGTTTCTCCGTCATTGCAATTTCCGATGCGTGCGCCTCTTGTTCTCATGTTTCCCAACTGAGAAACCTCATGATAGAGATTTTGTCAGAAAACGGCAGGTCAATTGTGTTCTAGAGTGTTATCCCCTGCCAAGAACAAAGACTCACCTGTATCTTACCCTTTGAAAACTGCAACTTTGAGACTTTGGTATGTGATTTACTTTTACTGTCCCTTATCTACCTCGACACCATCTTTGACGATGTGGTACCCCCGATACGAATACAGTAATACAACTTTAAATGCGCTCAAATACGAGAAATTCCCTCCTCCATCCTCAGCAGCCTCGATTTGGTGAGATATCCATCCATACTTGGCGGGTTTAATGCGTGTAATATCGACAGCCATGACGACGACTTTACTACTAGTAATCTATAGCACACGGATCAACTGTCAGCTCTGCCTCTAGCACTCTAGCACTCATTTGCAGTCAATGCTTGACAGTCAAGCCATGTTATCGCTGTCAGAATTAGCTTCCGCCCTATTCCTCAAGCCTTCGATTAGCTGCACCGTATTTTACCCGCCATCACATTGATGATTGAGTTCATCATGCACACCACACCAAGCCATTGCCAAGATATTGCCTAGACTGAAGTATCTTGGAACCTCATTTCTGGGCATGCCATTCAGGTTGAGCATATTGTGTTTTAGTTGACCGCTAGACTTGACTATTATATTATATTTATTGCTAAAAAATAAATATTAATGTCATATCCAAACCTAAAATCTCTATTCCGGACCATTCCCGGCTTCCAATGAACCATCCCATGACGTGCATTTACCTATAATTTCACTCAAGTCATGTGGTTACTAGCTTATTATTGCTTCTATCAAAGCATCTAGAAACATAACAAACTGCTCAACACATTCATTTAGCGTGTCAAGAGTCTGGAATTTTACGTGACAGTTCCTCCCTTTCAAATGAGGGTCTCTAACCTGTAACATATCAAAGTGGATTAATAATGTAAAACAACTGTCTCGGATTAATATCTTGGTCCACATTCTGATATCCTCAGCATTCAAAATTTCAATCCCTATCTCAAACGTCTCCATCTTCCTCTGAAGTTTGACCCAGAGTAAAATATGGCACCATGAGACGCTAATCGTCACTACCAAAAGCCCCAGACTTCAGTTGATCGTGTTCTCCAAATTGGCTTCATCGAGCCTTTTTGCATGGTCTGTGGCCGCTGTGTAGATGATTTCTAGACGTTTCCGCCTTTGCCGCTCTTCTTGGATTCGTCTTTGTTGTCAGGTTGATTCTCGTTTTCTTCATCGGATGAAATATCTAGCTCAGGGGGGTATACTGTCTCTGACGAAGACGCGCCAACATTGTTATTGTTTCCTCTCCCGCGATTCAAGTGATCCCAACTATTATCCTTTCTACTCATCCAACCTTCCACGGGCTCTGGCGTCTTTGGTGTTTCTTGAGTATTTCCTCCTCCACCAGGTGTGGCCGGCGTGTAAGTGCTTGCTGATCGATTCTCCATAGATTGATTTCCACCAGATCCAGAAGCCTCACCATCCACCGGTCGAGTAGCTTCTTCTTTTTTGCTAGGCCCCTTCTTTGCCTTATTGGCCTTCTTGGATTGATCAGACATGATGATAGGCAGATTCTGTGAAGACTGATGCCAGAGTATGTGAAGAATGTTTCCCGATGACAAAGCGTTATCTCAAAACTTCAAGATGAAAGTGTTCTCTGCGTAGACTAAAGTCTTTAACAAGTTCTTGGTGATCATATCCAAGGGGAAAATGCCTAGCATTTATAGTCCGAGAGAACGAGAGGCTCTCTCATCCGTTTGTATTGCAGATGATGCAAACTCTCCTAACGAAACTCAAGCATGACCTCTTATGACTCTAGTGGTAAAGCAGACTGCTTCATACTCTGTTTGTTGGCTCATTGCCAGACCGTAAAGTATGATCACTGGTTACACTGGGATGCTCTGGGATCAGGGTTGAAGTTATATCGTCGGTGATTCATCTAGAAATCGAGCATTCAGGGGACAATCTGATGCTCACGCACGCTACTGCATGTGTATCCTATTCAGGATAGTATGGTCGGGTTGGGATAACACGCACTCACTTTTGTCTGATTGCTCAGTGAATCAGTGAGAAGGGGTTGTAATGAGATACATCATGAGACGAGAACACCATGTCTCTTTGCTGTGAATGTAGCCTGAATCTGCCTTCTTACGCGTTCATCGGACTATCATACCGCATCTCCGCAAACTTTCAAATGCAATCATTGTTCAGTTCAGCCCCTTCTGTGCTCGCAACATTAAACGCAGATGATGATGCCTGTCATCCATTACGGACAATACATGAAGCTAGGGATAGTGACGGATGAGATATCAGCTGGCTTATCCATATATCTCAAGACTCGAAGTCCCGCTCGGTGATTCTCATGCGGCTACCCGTTGTCTCAATGCGTAAAGCCGTTTCGACTCTGGTCTCCAATCAATCACAACCACCAACACTCTCAGCCTACTGCATCTCTCGCATCTTACGCAATGCGTCCCACAAGGTGAAGCAGTCATCCATCTTGTGAGCACGGGTGATTGCAGACTGAATCAGGAAGTGAGCATGAGAAGTTTCCCAGAATGTTTGTAGATTAGCAAAAAGAGGCCATAACCACGCATGATCCTGGAATTGTTTCAGTCGCGCTATTGATTTGGGTGTTACACAAGAGGCATGTGAGCCTATGAGCGTAGCAAACAGGGACGGCAGATGCTATGGAAAACTCACGAGGCGAGGTGTTGATGCGGGTATCCTGAATAATATGCGTATCGGCATGAATCAATGTCGATGCCCGTCTAATCAATGCATAAGCAGGAATTTGAGACATGCCTGTATCATACGCTTGTAGATCGCTCTGCCACAGATGCACAACATTAGCTTGCTTCGATATCATGTTGTTGAGAAAATAGCGCCGAGAACCCGATTAATAATCGATAGGAGGTATTCTGCGATTCGAATACTCCTTGGGATCATCCAACAGTTGATCAGATTCCGTTTAAGGGCTTGCTTATTATGAAATCTCATGTTTCCTGAGCAAAGGGGTCATTAACTAGCCTCACAAACAACTTCATAGACAGGTGAATCACGATAAGGGATAAACCACATTGTCTAAATTTTGTAAACGAGAGATGGTATCTTAGATGAATCACTTTTAGTTCCTGTTTGTAGGTCCTCCAACTGAGACTGCTAAGCCTCCAACTTCAACTTGTTTGATGCTCCTAGCACAATCTAAAAGACATTACCCTTGGTCTGCTGTCTGTCGATCGGCTTGTTACGCCAGACAATAACACAGATACAGATCAAAGGCAAGAAAGCGCATCCGGCAATAACCATCTCGCGCTGCACGACTCCGTAGGCGTGAACAACGGCATCTCGGATCGGGGTGCCAATGGGATCGGCCATCTGCAGCTTCATGTCACCGTAGAGGGCAGCGGTTTGGTTCTTGGCGTCCTGGGGGAGAGCCTTGTACATCTCTCTGGGTAGATCGTTGGTCCACAGGGCACCAGAGATGCCGAAACCGATGGCCTGGCCGATGGAGCCGAACATAGAGTAAAGTGCAAGCACAACGGCAATCTCCTGGTGGGTAACCTGAGTCATGATGGCCAGAGGCCCGGTCATGGCCCAGATACCACCGCACACACCATGGAAGACCTGGCACATGACAAGGTAACCGATGTCGTTCCCAGGCTGTCGGAAGTGAATGAGAAGTGCAGTACCAAGGACACACCAGGGAATACCGAAGACTGCAGGCCAGTAGTATCTTCCATACCAACGGAGGAAACTGTATGCCATGTTAGCGAATGATCATATTGGTTGGCACATTGGCGCAACTTACAGTCCGATGAAGGGCGCCAGGATAGTTGAGGTCACAGAAAATGCATTCAGAGTGTATCCAGCGGTGGCGATGCTGAGACCATGGACGACCTGGAGGTACGAGTTATAATAAGTGTCCCAGGCAAAGATGGACATGTTGAGAAATGCGCTTAGAAGGCAAGCACCGAGGATGGTTCGGTCCTTGAGAAACTTGAAAGGCACATAGGGCACCTTAGCATACCACTTCTCCCAGGCAGCAAATCCAGCAAGGCAAACAACGCCGACGACAAGCATTGCGATGATATAGCCAGTCTTCCAGCCGTTGGGGGCGCGAGTGGCAATGTTGAGAGGGGTCAGGATAAGAGAGAAGCCAGCAATGGTGAGGATCATGCCAACAATGTCAAATTCGACAAAGTAGTACTTGGTTGAGTCCCAGATACTGCGCTGACTCTTCTCTGGCAAATATCCAAGCTTCTTGGCCTTGACTTCATGGTACATGAAAATGGCAGACACGGGGATAGAGAAGAAGACAAGAATAATACAGAAAGATCCGAAAGCCCAGCGATAAGTTGAGTGCTTGAAGAACAACTCGGCAATCTTAGGGCCGCCGAAAGTAGAAGCAAGTCGGGGGCTCATGTAAAGGCCGAACATGATCATACGGTTGCGGAGAGAAGTCATATCTGACAGAACGACATCGATGATATAGCTTAGACCAACGTGGCCAACCCAGTAGAAGGTATGACCAGCAGCATAAGTCTCAACATTCTTGCAGCAGGCCTTCATAATCATCCCGATGATGATTATGAGGATCATCAGCAAGAACCCTTCGTTTCGGCCGCGGATATCGATGATCTTGGCTATGGCGAGCTTGCTAACACCCGCAATGATGGATCCGAAGACACTGGTTATGGCAAGCAGGCCATGCTGGCTGAACGAAGAAGTGACATATGGCACCAAACTGGAGTGAACAGCCTGAAGAAGAGTATCGACGAAGTTGACCAAGTAGAGGCTGGATTAATGTTAGCCGGTTCTCAGTGGCTCATAAACAGGAGCATTGGAGGGCATACAAGATGAAGACAGCCCACATCATACCAGGAGACCAGACTTTGGTGATGGCCTCGACACGCTTGACACCATCTTGTTTGATCTCAGAGCCATCGTCGGAATCATGTTCCTTTTGGTTTTCGGGGAAATCATCGATGACATGGTTCTCGGGCTGTATCTGCTTCTCAAAGTCGCCCTGGACTTGGGCTGGGCTAGTGGAAGCGGCCATGCTTTTCTCTTGATGAGATCTTCGAGCTCTAATGATGACCAGCAAGCTGGGAATAGAGTTGTTCAGAAGGTTAAAAAGTGCCACGAGTGGGTTACACTTGGCTGAGGCCCTTCGTACTTAAGGTAGTGGCATGAAGGAACATAAATGCAACACAGAAACGTGATTAAGGCCGCGGATTTATAGACAGCGTTACATTCTCCAGAAATATTCGCGACATCCCGTCTCGTCTCTTCCCCCATGAGTGGCAAGACAGTGGGATGGATTGTCCATCTTCTGGGTCCCGTAGGGATTAGTCTTGCACCAGACATGTTCAGTAGAGCTACCAGTGCCTTGTTCCGGAAGTCGGACTAATGCCAAGCTCTTTTACAGAGAAAAAAATGCGCAGAGAAGGGCCAAGAAGGGTCGTGTATTCATGGTTCCTGTATTGCAGTGGATGATTCTGAGTGGAGTTTCTGCGGTAAGACGGATGATAAACCTTGAGCATCGGAGAGAAGTCTAGTGTCAGGGAATAATGCTTTGTTCTCATTGGGAGAAGCATGAAGGATTCATGTTGGTAGAAGATCACTTCCGCAACTGGTCTAATACCGAGCTCTGGCCGCTGCAGAGGCTCTTTTGCGATTCAGGGATGCTCGCCCAAGTTGCCTTTATCTGATCATCAGATAAGCCGATAAAGGAGATTTAGTGGAGAGCTCCATTGCCTAACCCACGCTGGTACAAAGGATCCCAGCATAATGAGTTCATGCTTGATGCCGTCGGGTGAACTCTCACAGTCCGGTCGTCGACAAGAGTTGCTAGAATTGATATGGATCTCTCCCAGGCACGAATCAGAAACTTGGTGACCCGTAATTCATCAAATCTGTTGTTCTCGAGTGTGGTTTAGCTGCAGGTATACAGGGTTTAGTCCTGGTATGATCAATTCTTGAATAGTTCACTTGGCAATTGTCGTGAGATTAGTTGAGGTATCCTGTTAGTTATCCATTTACTTCCGGCCCCAAGAACAAATTCTGTGATCAAGCAACCGACGAACTAGCAGAGTTTTACTCGCCCAGTCGAGGCCGTGCTGAGTTTAAGATGCGGCGCTTCAGCCCTGGCGGCTCTTAGCCACCAGCGACTGATCATCTAGATAAGATAAGATCGTAGGAAATAAGGTTTCTCATGTTGGTTCATCGCAGTTCCTGTCGCTTAAGCAGCCCTTGTCCGCCTTTCTCGTGGCATTGCGTGTTCTGCGTTACTGCAAGCCGACGAGATAGCCTTTCTATGTATTTGTCAGAAAATCGTGATGTTGAAAGGCGAAGCTGGTCGCTGTTTAAGTAACGCCTCTTACCTCATCGCGAACTAGTAGGCAAAAGCGCGTTGTTTCCGGTGGACAACATGAAGCCATCGCCTCCAGGCTCCAGTCGGTGCAGAGCTAAACTAAAGATCCTGGGCAGTTCCACATCGTTTTACTGAAAATCCTTACTAGCACACGATATCTTATGCGGCCAAGAAGGACAGAAACGGAGTTTACCGACGTATTGGAGTCTTTGTGCAGTGGAAAGTGGAGGGTTTGAAGAAGAAGGATTCTTTTGCAGTGGAGCCCTCTGGCCTTATACGACCATCGTTCAGCCAATGCTCTCTCTTGTCACAAGGCCTTGCCTTGAAGATCGTTCGAGCAGGCGTGGGGGCCTTGGGCATAATCTAATCTCCATCTGGACAACAGCGAAATACGTAGGATCGAGGGGACTCCTCCTCGGAGATGAATATCTTGACTGGTCAGAAAGCTGCCAACAATGGTTCGCCAGACGAAAAGATTAACTGAGCTTCATCGTTTCGGCAGTAAAATAAGGAAGATAGAAGTCTTGTTTCCAAAAGGCACTAAGTCGAGCATTTTTCATCAGAGATTACATCTAACTTTGAAAACAACCCTAATAAACAAGGCCAGAACAAGCTCTATTGTACTATTTACTCGTGGACCTGTCTAGGAGTTTAGGGTAGACAGGAGTAAGGATCTAACTTGATTTGATTTCTGTTAAATATATCGTTAATTATCAGGAATATCAAATGAAAGGTTCGTCTATGAAGTGGCAAAGGATGGTAATGGATGCGTGCCAAACCCTTTGATTCACTCATCACTGCAGGTCACTAGGGTCTCAGGCTCTAAGACGGCATTTGCATAATAAAGACAGGCTAGTTTGAGTTACTGTTCAAGCCGCCTTGCCAAAGGGTATGGATGATAATATTTCCTTACCTTTCAAAAACCTTCAGGATCTTACCTGATATACAAAACCTTCAACAAGTGGCGCACGCCATCAAAGATTTCCTTGGCCGGTTTTCTACACAAAATAGGCTTAAACTTTCCATGGAAAATCAGCGCAACGTCTCAAATGAGTCAGTAAACCGTGTGATATTCAAGATGGCTTTGAATAAGCTTCGCGTACGGAGTACCATCGTGTCGATAGAGTCCCCCCTAGCAAATGGGCACCATATGCTTGGAGAAGCTAGGTACTGCAGAGTATTAATTTCTCGAAGGCAGCCCTCCAAACACTGAGATGATCTAGCGCTGGCAACGTGAAGGCTCTCTGCCCAAGATAGTGAAATAGTCAACAAAAGAGACTCAACATGCTGCTTGCCATCATCAGGGATGGGGATAGAGACTTCGAGGATATGTGATTGAAATCATACCTAAATGGCAAGGTCCAATAGGCATAGAACTTATTTATTCTCTGACACTTTGAGCCTTTATCTGTTGCCAGAAACTTTCAACATACATACATAAACTTCTAAATATTGTATGATATAAACTTAAAGCGAATGTCTAGACTTATATAAATAATGGGCTTTACCTTTCACCACCCGGCCGGTTTCTGTGCATACTGATCTATCCTTGCTTCGAGAATTTCAACCGACAGCTGGCACAAAGAAACAACAATCGATTATACTAATTAATCAAAGATCCTTTGCTTCAACGGCTCATACAGAACGAACGAAATGGCACCCCCTAAACAATCGTTCACTCCTACTGATGGGAAGTGTCTTGGCCATCGGGAAGTCTATGCCAGTCTCGATGGCCACGTCAACCCGAATGCCAGCGTCTTTGAAGAATACCATTCCAGTCCTTATTACGCGAACTCACCATCCTTCTTTGATGACGCTTTCTGCAGTTATGACGATTCGTCGCTTACACAGGAGGACATTTTCGGTGCAAGGATCGTCCACCGTACTGAGATGGATATTGACTCGGAAGATAGTCGCCCCAATTGTCATGTTGAGGAGGACTCGAACCTCACTCATCCTGTTGGACTCTTCGATCCTCTCGCACTTGTTGGCTCGCCTATTGGTCCTGGACTTCTCTGCTCTAATCGTTCGGCGGACACTGAAACCCACATCAAACCTGGCGCAACTGAGAGCGTGCTGTCGCAAACAGAATCCACTACTGCCGACAGCAAAACCATGCAGGATCAGATCAAAGCCGATTTCGATGAGGAGATGCTTCAAGATGCCATGGCCATCCTAAAACTTCAAAATCTCATTGTCTTACGTAAACAAGATCAAGCTCGCCTCAAGGACATTCCTATCATGATGGGCAAATGGGCAACACAGAAATTGGCGGATACTCTCTCAGCCCTAGAAGACCAGTCTACTGTTGAAGGTATATACAAACTTCACCAACTTTTACTGTCTCTCATCAAAGACTACCTGACTAAGGCGACCTCTGATTTCCTTCCACGAGCATACCGAGGTTTTCCTGTGGTGGACTCGGACTTGACTTATACCGAGCACCCAAGACCTGAGGGAGGATTTGACCTGGATCTTGTTGGCAAAACTGGACGAAAGCTTCTTTTCTGGGCTTTCTTAAGACATGAGTTGATGAGCAAGGTTCGCCTTTACGTCGCGATTATCGATCATTGCTATAGGCCTCCAGTCGAACTGAACCGACGAGGAGGCCGTAAGTTTCTACCATGGGAGGACGAAGCCATCCGGTGTGTTCACACCTATATACAGACTCTGTATACAGCCTTCTTTTCTGAGTGGTCTGGAGCTGAGGTGCCGTATCCACCATCCCCGGGACTTGTACGCTCCAACAGCATGATCTGTGGGACAGCCCAGTGGGTAGAAGCACTCACAAACGATAAGTCCGTGTCCGCCACGGCCGCAGCAAGACTACCGAATTATGGTCTTCAACCAATTATGAGCCTCATGGATGAGAGACAAAAGCAGCAAGGTCAAAAAGCTTCAATTGAACCAGCTTTGTCTCTTCTTAGAGATGCCCGTTGCGGTTGTGGTTATGGTCACGCCCATAAAGAAACCATTTCGGGGAATTTTGACAGAAAAAAGGTATTAGTTCCAGAATTATGGATGGACATCGTACTTTGCCATGGCACGCCTCGCAATTATTCACATGAGAATCTCATCCTACTCCGACAGCGCGCATGGGTTTTTTTCTGGGGTCCTACAGCTCACCCTCAGCGAGAGGCTTTACTCAACATATCGCAGGATGCAGGTACTGGAGTACCCGTTCTGAGCGGATGGGAGCGTTCTTGGTTCAAATAGTAAGCCGTGGGTGCAGTTTTGAGCGACTTACACTCGAAGTTGGAAGTGCACCTCAATAATTCCACAGTACCTTGACTTATACGTCTGGAATGGTTCATGGAAATGAAGTGGGTAACTTACAATTTACAAGACTTCCATCCTTGCGATACAGGGTAGTTGTTTGTGTCGACCGACGCATGATTCGGCGACCAAAGCTCATGTGGGTCTCCCTTCACCGTCTCCGTACGTCATCGGTTCTAACTCGTCAGGCGCCACAACTTGAACCTGAATAGTTTCAGCCTTGCATTTGCGTCTCACACAACAACTCTCAGCACTTGTCGCTGTGAGTATTCACCATCATCGTCCCTCGCGATGAAGAACGAAACCGATTCATGCTGGAACCAGAGTCAGAAGGCCATCGCCCCTGATACCGGCAAGAGTCTCGAGGTTCAGCTCGTACTGTCTTTGGTGATTGGTGTTTCTGCCTTCTTGCTCTTCTGTGTACGTTCGTCCTTGGCACGCCTGCAAGATGCTTTACTGCCCTTTAATGACCCGGCAAAGCTATGAGGTCCACAGCTGACTCCAATAAAGATCCTGCGCCCGCGATGGCCCGCCCTTTACGCTGCGCGAAAGCGTCGCCTCGATCACCACCTTGGTCTGCCTACCCTTCCAAATTCCACGTTCGGCTGGATCCCGACACTTTTTAAAATTACCGAGGAGCAGGTCCTGGCTTCCGCCGGACTCGATGCTTTTGTGGTACGATACAAACCCTGAGAAGCGTGTATAAAACATTAACGGGTCACAGTTTCTGAGCTTCTTCAAAATGGCCATCCGACTCTTTAGCGTCATGGCGATCTTTGCGACTGTTGTTCTATACCCAATCAATCGTGCATTTGCGCATGACGGCCGTAAGAATGGCGGCAGTGGTAATGATACGTCCATTAACCCGGCTTCATTGTTCGGAACAGATCAGCAGGTGTTCTCAGATCCAAGCTTCCTCGACATACTGAAGCACAAGGATAAAACGGACAAAAGCTTGGAGAGGTCCTGGCTTTGGGCTTATGTCGTTTTCACATACTTCTTTGTTGGCTTGACGATTTACTATCTCAACCTCGAGACATTTCGTGTCATCAAATTCCGCCAGGACTATCTCGGATCACAGTCCACTGTAACAGATAGGACATTTCGACTTACAGGTATTCCCGAGGACTTGAGATCGGAGGAAGATATCAAGGAACTTATTGAAAAATTGGGCATTGGAAAAGTTGAGAGAGTTCTGCTTTGTCGAGACTGGAAGAAGCTTGATGACCTTGTTGATCTGAGAAATGCGACTTTGCGACGCCTGGAGGCTGCATGGGCTACCTACCTCAAGCACCAGCGCCAAAAACAAAAAAGCAATAGGCCCCAAAGGAGAGACGGTAATGGAGTGCCTCGCGACCAAGAAGATGACGACCAAGCTGGAGAGAACGGACGTCTCTTGGACTCTCAACAGGATCCATGGGGTTCTGACGATGAGGGCAGACCTAAAGTCAACATACGATATGGAACCCTTGGTTTGCGATCTCGCAACGTTGACGCCATCGATTATTACGAGGAACGACTTCGAAGACTGGATGCCCAAGTCACAGAGGCTCGCAAGAAGTCATACGCACCAACAGATATGGCCATTGTTACTATGGACTCAGTAGCTTCATGTCAGATGGCTATCCAGGCACGAATCGACCCCAGACCAGGCCGGCTCTTGACCAAGTTAACACCAGCTCCTTCAGATCTCGTCTGGAGGAATACATACGCTCCTCGCGGTATTCGCCGCCTTAAATCATGGGCTGTGACATTGTTCATCACGGCTCTCACACTCGCATTCATATTTCCCACCATTGGCATCACGACACTGTTGAGCTACTGTACAATCAGGGATTACTTTCCAGCATTGGCCAAATGGCTACAAGAGCACGACGTTATCTTTTCGTTTGTCCAAAACGGGTTGCCCGCTTTAGTTGTATCGCTTCTCAACGTTGCTGTTCCGTATCTATACGATTTCCTCTCCAACCACCAAGGAATGATTTCCCAGGGTGACGTGGAACTCTCTGTCATCTCCAAGAATTACTTCTTCACCTTCTTCAACACCTTCTTTGTTTTTGCGGTGTCATTGACAGGAATCAATTTCTGGAGCCGGATCCAGGAAATTGCGAAGGACACAAGCAAAATGGCGACATATATGGCCGACGACGTGGAGGCGCTATCGATTTTCTATATTTGCTTCATCCTGCTCCAGGGAATTGGCCTCATGCCCTTCCGAATTCTCGAGGCGGGAAGTGTATTCCTTCATCCGTTCCTCCGATGGCTTTCTAAGACGCCACGCGATGCCCTTGAGCTCAAAAAACCCCCGGTTTTTCAATATGGCTTTTTCCTACCCACGGCTCTGCTTGTTTTCAACCTCTGTCTTATCTACAGTGTCTTGTATTGGGGATATGCTATTCTCATTGTTGGCACTGTGTACTTCTGTCTGGGCTACTTTGCTTTCAAGTACATGGTACTCTACGCAATGGATCAGCCTCAACATGCCACTGGAGGTGCGTGGAGAATAATAAGCTACCGTATCATCGTGGGGTTGCTCGTCTTCGAGATTGTCATGGCGGGCCGGATCGTCACATACAAGGCATTCATTCAGTCGGTGTGCATTCTGCCACTGCTCCCCTTGACCACCTGGTACAGCTACTATATCAAGCAGCGATTCGAGCCTCTGACCAAATACATTGCCCTCCGCGCTGTCAGGGCAGATGAGGATTTAGATGATGCAGCTGCACTGGATGACGCATTTGAGAACGAGGACCGCCCTCGACCCTCACAGGCCATTCTGCGTCGCGGAAGTACCCTGGACGAGTACAAGGAAAAGGGATTGCAATTCGTCAACCCCAGTCTTGTGGCCCCGTAAGTTATTATTTTCCCACTATTTGACACGAATTCTGACAGCTATACAGACTTCCCCAGCCGTGGATCTACGACGAGCCACCTCCACCCATCCCCACGGATGACACGCAGACAACAGAGGAGACTGAGCGCCCTGTTCTCCAGGGTGTCGATAGCACACTCGGTATAGGAGACGAAAATGTGTGGAGAGACAACGGAGGAAATAATGTTTAATGACGTTGATTGAGGGTGGCATGCATGACTATGGCGCTTGCCTGGGGTTTGAAGTTTGAGCAGGTACCCCAATGTCCTTTTCCTTTATCGCAAGAATACACGTTGGCTTTTTTGTCCGTCGAAATCATGTCTAGAATAACTGAAGACATAGAAAAATCATGAAATCAAAGCGCAGTTGAGTCGTGACACTCTGTCAAGCAAGAGGTATCCTGATCTGCCCCTTCTCACTTCCAATCCCGTGATCTCGACAACAGTACTTTCCTTGCTCAACAATGACTGGGGCTGATTTTCTTCTCAGTCATCATCATTCGTTTGACCAACTATCAACAAGCACATATCATGAGAACATTCGCTCATACCTACATATAAATTCTATACACGCCTTTGAGATCTGCTCAGATCGCCGCTGCCTACCTCTTGATGTGCCATCGGGCGTGACCTCGCTAAGCGCATGATCTGACAAGGCGTATGCGGCTGATGCACTTGGACTCCGGCGACTTTCGGTAATCTATTCGGTCCAGTCGGAAACGTCTTCAACATTCCGGTAGGGTAGCAAACCCAGAGGCTTGACTATAGGGAGCGACACAGGGGTCACGGCAATGACCCTTCTGAGTGGAGACGTCAGAGCATACGATCAATTCTCCCAGTTCATAGAAGTACGCGACGGCCATGGCCAACAACAGCAGCATCGCAGTAGAGAGCAAAGCCCAAGCCAAGAAATAACCACCAGCAACATCAGGGATCACTACAGACCTGTTCCCTTGGGCGATGGAGACCACATTTTGTACACAGATCCCAGAACCGGGACCCTTTCTTTGGGCTCTGATGCAACGGGAGGATCCTTGGATCGCTTAATTTGCAAGGCCCAATTTCGTCCTCCAATGAATGCAACGTCAACGCTGCCCGTGGTATACGCAGCTTTGTGTGATACGAGATTCGGGGCCTGTGTCATGGCGACATTTTCGGTTGGGAGTGGTGGATACGATAGTCTAGGAGAGGACATTTTAACCAGACCCATCAACTCCGATCCGTCGACATCTTCAGACACAGACAAACAGATGATTGTTTTTTACATGATACCGCCATATGTGCTTGCCGTCATATCTCATGGCCTATGTCGTCAGCATTGCATGAATGCCACCCAACATGATGAGAATGGCAGCTCGTTGGTTGAGATAGACTCACGGCCCAATGGAAGTTGCAACGAGCTTGACTCTGAGGTTGATGGTTTCGCACAAGTGACAACATATCCACTCGAAATTCGAGGACTGCCAGTTGCTATCTGTTACAATTTGGTGGAGCTTGCCCTAGATTCGGGAACTGATATGGTTCTTTGGGCATTCTGCGAGCAGGGGTGGGCTCGGGCGTGGGCCTTGCGTGTCGGTCATCAAGACACACCTCATCGTACAGTCGTGGAGGCCAATGGGAGTCTGAGACAGGTCGATTCTAAGGGCGACTACAATATGACAGAAGAGGAGCAGGTGGTTGCAGCGCCAGATGTTTCTTTTGAAGCTTTGACAAGTGCAGAGATTGCCCTGAAGACAAAACCGGACACGACTGGGCAAATACCGCCAACCTACGACCATGGAAGACTTGTTACTAAGATTATATTTCGGGAGTGGTAGATGAACTTGAGGACTCGAGAGGGAGCTTGACTCCTTGTTCAGAGAGGAGAGACAAGAGATTCGGCGATGGTCCGGGAAGACCAGAGATTGCATTATCAGTTGATAGCATCAATAAGTAACATGATAGTCTAAGCAGAAGTTACAAGGATTATTACCGAAGAGTGAACAGGGGTTGGTGCAGCAATGACGTTGGCGTGAAGCTTGAGTTTTTAGTCTCGTTGTTTCAGCCCAGTAACTTACAAGTCTAAGTTCCGATGACGGCGCTGAAGCTTAGATATCGCGGGATCCACATCGGAAGCGACGGTTCCGATGTGGAGGCTCTTGTTCGCCCGTTGATATGTTTAACGGACTGAGACCGAAGACTAAAGGAAGATAACCATTAACCGTAACAGATGAAACTTAAAGTACAGAAATCAGACTGGAATTGAGAGACAGAACTGAAGAGAAAGTAAAGGATGCGGCTGATATTGAGGCTCACAAACAAGCAAGGATGTCAAAGGCATCGGGCATGTACTGTAACGTGTTCGTCCCCTGATCAGAAGAAGCAAATAATGAATCGATAATGCTATGTACACCCCAACACCGAAGTATCCCCTACCAACCAACCAACCAAGCGAGTGTCTCCAGCAAAAACAGGTGAATTTGTGATATGCTCAGATGGAGCCGCACGGTTCGCAGCCGCATCCGCAAAGAGTGGGCCTTTGGACCGGGTGGCGAGGACCCCACTTTGACGGCCCAGCGCCGGAATTCGGGTGCGGTGATATCAATTCATGTGGGGACAAGGTTGCCTTTTCCATTGAATGAGAAATCTTTGGAGCAAGAGATGAGATGAGATGGGGAGGTATATAGAGGTGGGCATGGCCCAGTTTATGAAAGGTTTGTTTTCTGTTGAACATCTTGAGACATTGACTTGATTCTCATACTTTACTCTACTCTCCTTGATCTTATTAACCCTTTATACTGAGTACCTATTGTAATACACTATCACCCAAACAAACAAACAAAATGGATCAACAAAATCCAAATCGCTCTTCAACAACCCTAGAAGGTCGTGAAGACGACACCACCTTCGCACCCCTAAACACCCACCAAACAACAATGAGCCGCATCCGTCGCTCCCTCTCCCACACCCACACACACTCCCACGACGGCTCCCAGAAAGAAACCCGCGATCCAGATCTTGATATCGACCTGCCCTACCGAACCCTCAGCGCCAACGCAAACCTAGACGAGTACCGCGTTGAAGTCCCAGGCGGTGCCATCCCCGGTCCTATCCAGCCTGAGGAGATCGCGAGAAAGTCGACAAACCATGAGCCTGGGCAGGAGAGGCGGTATAAGCTTGTCACTTTCACTCCCGGTGATAAGGAGAATCCTAAGAATTGGAGCAAGGCTTATAAGTGGTGGTGCACTATGTGCGTGGCGCTGACGTGCTTCGTTGTTGCGTTCTGCTCTAGTGTTATCACTGCTGATATCGGGGGCGTGGTTAAGGATCTGAATGTCAGTAATGAACTTGCTCTTGTGAGTATCAGTTTGTTCGTTGTGGGTTTCGGTGTTGGACCTATGGTCTTTGCACCTCTTTCTGAGATTTACGGTCGACGAATCATCTAGTAAGTCATATCAGCTAAGATATTCGGTGATTGTTACTAACGATGTTCAGTGGCTCTACTCTTCTTGTGGCTGTCATCTTCATCATTCCTTGTGCAGTGGCAAAGAATATCGAGACTCTTCTCGTCTGCCGAGCCATCGATGGTATTGCCTTCTCAGCACCCATGACCCTTGTTGGTGGTACACTCGCCGATCTGTGGAAGAATGAAGAGCGTGGTGTACCCATGGCTGCATTCTCTGCTGCTCCCTTCATCGGCCCTGCTAGTAAGTTACCTCTGAATACTCTCACTTGTCCAAATACTAACAAATACATCAGTTGGCCCTCTTGTCGGTGGTTTCCTCTCTGATGCCGCCGGTTGGCGATGGCTCTACTGGATCCAGCTCATCCTCGCCTTCGTTGTCTGGATCCTCATCACCTTCACCGTTCCCGAGACTTATGCCCCTACTATTCTCGCCCGCCGAGCTCGCAAGCTTCGAGCTGCTACTGGTGAAACCGACCACGTAACAGAGCAGGAGCTGGATCTTCGACCTCTCTCTGAGCGTCTCCGAATCTTCCTCATTCGACCTTTCCAGCTTCTCTTTGGCGAGCTCATCGTCTTCCTTATCTCCGTGTACATGAGTGTTCTCTACGGTCTTCTGTACATGTTCTTCGTTGCCTTCCCTATCATCTACCAGAAGGGCAAGGGTTACTCCGCTGGAAAGACTGGTCTCATGTTCATTCCTGTCGCTGTCGGTGTTCTCCTCTCAGCCGCTTGCTCTCCTTGGGTCAACAACCATTACATCTCACTCGTCAAGAAGCACAATGGTCATCCTCCCGCTGAGGTTCGTCTTATTCCCATGATGGCCTCATGCTGGTGCATTCCTATTGGTCTCTTCATCTTTGCCTGGACCTCATACAAGGATCTTTCTTGGGCTGGTCCTGCTATGGGTGGTTTCCCTGTTGGCTTTGGCTTCATCTTCCTTTACAACTCTGCCAACAACTACCTCGTCGACTCTTATCAGCACCAAGCTGCCTCTGCTCTCGCCGCAAAGACTTGCATCCGAAGCTTCTGGGGCGCTGCGGTTGTTCTCTTCACTGAACAGATGTATGATCGTCTTAATGACCAGTGGGCCTCAACACTCCTCGCTTTCATCAGTCTTGCTTGCTGTGCCATTCCCTTCATGTTCTGGAAGTACGGTGCCAAGATCCGTGAGCGAAGCAAGTACGCCTACGGTGGTGAGGACGAGACTGTCGACGATATCGAGAAGGCCAAGGGCCATGTTAACACTCATGGCGGCGCTCAAGTCCGTGACGACTCTGAGGATGAGGATCTTCGCCGTGCTCGCAGTTATGTGAGCAACCCTTAAGCCAATTACACTAGATTGGCTCTCTTAATTGTCCTTTGGACATTTTCACATCAAAAATAGAATGGGACTTAGACTTAGACTTGGGGTAGTACCAGGAGGCCGGACTTTAATGCCTGGACAGGACTTGCATATAGATATAATATGCGCGGAAAATCATTTGGAGTGGACTTGGATATTTAGCATAATACCCTTGAGTTTAATGTTATTTTAATCAACACACTGAACCATCAGTGCCTCTTTCATGTGTCTGCGAGAAGTATCCTAGCCTGATAAACGAGCCTTTGCTGACCATGTGCAGCAGAATCATAAAGAACCATTTCCTTTCACCATCGGAACCGAACAAAAGCGGAACGAAAACGAATAAAGAGACACGGCGCCCGAACTCGCTATCATCATACACAGAAACTAGGTTTTCAGGGGGTCGGAAGCCGTTCATGCAAGCTTATCCTTCATCGGTACCGTTCGGCGATGAAATGGGTCGCATCAGAGCTTTCATCAAGGGCCCACTTGGTGAGGAACATGGCAGCAGGGATCGCTCTTCATCTCCATCTAGTTCCCGGCTCGGCCGCGATAGCATCCCACTAGAGGGGTGAACTTTTTGCCCAAACAAGGATAGGAGCAAAGGGTTGCTATCTCCAGTGGATCATCGACTCCCCCTCTCCTAAACGCCGCGAAAACAAAAAACAGAATGAAAAAGCAAAAGAATGGGACCCCTTTAGATGGCGCGGACGGGTAGTGATTCACGGCGTCGCAACTTGAGGTCCTTGGTGAGAGAGTTCTTGCTTGTCTTGGTCTCTATCCACTCCTCGAGGTTGCTGAGGGTACACTCGGCGATCTCGGTGAGAGCCTCCTCGGTGAAGAAGGCTTGGTGACCACAAACAACCACATTGGGGAACGTCATGAGGCGCATGAGCTTATCATCTTGAATGATTGTCGACGAGTGGTCGTTGTAGAAGAGTTCACCTTCCGCCTCGTACACATCGAGCGCGAGGCCACCGATATGGTTTGTCTTGAGCGCATGGATGACGGATTCAGTGTCGAGCAGGCCACCTCGTGAGGTATTGACCAGCATGGCACCCGCTTTCATCAAGGAAATAGTGTTGCGGTTGATGATGTGCCGTGTTTGCTCCATGAGAGGACAATGAAGACTGACGATATCACACTGAGGCAGAAGGTCTTCGAGGGACTTGTACTCGCCATACTCCTCAAAGGCTGGCGAAGGGAAGGGATCATATGCGAGGAGTCTGCAGCCGAAACCCTTCATGATGCGTGCAGTAGCAAGGCCAATTTTGCCAACGCCGACAATTCCGACAGTCTTGCCATAGAGGGTCTTTCCGAGAAGGCCATCGAGAGCAAAGTTACCCTCACGAACACGGTTGTAAGCGCGATGGGTCTTTCGGTTGAGGGTCTGAATCAGAGCAACAGCAAACTCGGCAACAGCCTCGGGAGAGTAAGAGGGGACGTTGGCGACCATGATGCGGAGTCGCTGGGCAGCATCGAGGTCGACATTATTGAAGCCTGCGCATCGCAGCAAAATAGCCTTTACGCCAAATTCTGACAGGGCGGAGATGACATTGTCGTTGACGACATCGTTGACGAAGACGCAAATGGCATCTGCTCCATCAACGAGAGAGACGGTATCTTCGTTAAGAGCGAATTCGTGAAAGATGAGCTCGATGCCAGACTCTGCGTGCTTGGCGCCGAGGACTGACGACAAGTACTTTTTATCGTAGGGTTTTGTGCTGAATACGGCGAGCTTCATGGTGATAAGATAAGGATGAGTAGGATTGAAGTTGAGGAAGAGGAGGAAGAAGAAGAGATTGAGATGGAAGAGACGAAAAGATTATAAAGGGGATTGAAGGGGAAGAAATAAATAAGGTAAGTCGGTATGGATGTCTTGACAGCTAAGCTCTTTCCTTGATCCAATTACGCGGGGTTTTTGAAGCTTGGAAGGAGGTAAATATGGACGTTTCTGGGCATTCTCCACCAGAAACGGGGAGCTTCAGCTTGAAGTACCTTATATATACTCTCACTAAAATATAGGTACGGAATACCCAGCAATTGTTTGCTCTATTCCCTATGGATAATCTAGACTCAATCATCATATGAACCCACTAAGCACAGCCCCTACATAAGGAGAGGAAAAGGAGGTCACATCCATTAACTCTATCCAGCTTCAGCACATACATTCACACCGATCAACCATCTCCAATTACAGCGGTGTCGTCAGCATGTGCCTTGGAAAATCAGACCATACCAATATCCATAGGTAGCTTGGACGCCAAGCATGTGCGTATGTGCAACTGTTACAAAGAAAAGGAGGCAATTATTGTTGTTATTATTATCTTTTTGAGGCTGCCGATTGAGTTGGGCTTCAACGTATGATTAAGCTTTTCACTAGCACTCATTTTCAGCTGTCATTGTTGTTTGTTTCTTTAAGGATACATTCCTACGTCAATACCAACGCCGAACAAAGTATAGGCGTCAATGCATTAAGTTAGGTATCACAATAGGCCACTGTACAAATAAAATCCAGTATAAATTTGTTCATATGCACCCCACGCTCGCCAACTCAACCGAGGCTCTTCCAACTCCAATCTCATCTCCCATAAAATGTCCCCGGAATCGTTCGGTGTCCGTGTCCCAGGGATCCGGGTTAATGACCCCCGGCCCCGAATGGATGGGACTATTTATTGTCTGATATGCAAGGCACGCAGAGCCCCAATCATCCTTTCTTTATGGTCTGATTTCAACAATCGAAAGTTGTAATTTCTAAGATCGATCTTGATAGGATCACAAAGGCCCCTGCTGGGCTTGAAACCGACAAGGATATACGCAAGGTCAGCTTCGGTAACATATTAACAGTGACCACTGGACGCTTGTGCATCTCGGTGAGCGTTGTAGCATCTCATTTATGGCCTCATTTGAAGGTTTCATTGATATCACGGGCAACTCGTGAGTCATCGACAAGGCATTGGCACTGCGTATACAAGGCTATGTTGCATCTCAGCAGTGGCCTGATATGCCCTGGAAAACCCTCTCCTACGTTGACACCTAATTCTATACTCGAAACCACCTCCATCAAGGATTCTCGATGTCGATATGCAAGTATGCCGCTTATTAAGAAGAAAGAGTTTGAATGCTATTCAGAGCATGATATTGGACCGGTCATGTGCCTGAAACGACTGTTGGAACTCGTTGCGTACTATTTGTTTCTACCTAGAATACGCAACAATATCAGATCTCAGATCGCTGTGAAATACTAACTCACGATACAATGGCATTTTTAGGCCTTTTATGGCCTTGAAGGTGAGACATCTTCATGAATTAGTAGTCGAGTGCTGCAGTTAGAAGATATCATGCAGTTCAGTCAGGTACGGATGATCTGATCATATTAGGCCAGCAAGACCCAGCCGATCGGCTCCTCCACGATACCCGCATGCATCTCACATTACCCGGGTAGATCATATCTAAGGTTAAATGCCATGTATCATGCATCTCGTCACGGCGTGTGGAGCAATCCATCAAGACATCGGCCCGGTCCGTATCCCTGCCTTGCCTTTCCGCGGAGATCTCTCACAACAATCAATGCCTTGCCATTGGGGAGCTGAATATCTTGGCTTCCTATTGCTTCTTTGGTCTTTTCTCTAACGCTTATAAGTGCCACTGATGGTATAATCCTTCTTCGGCCCCTTGACCGTGTACTCGATGCCCCACTCCTTCAGGTTCACGGCCTGGAAGGCAAAGTTGTACTTGACATCGTAGTAATCGTCAATACATAAGTGTCCTGCCTTGGCCTTCCATCCCTTGCTCGTCGGTTCTGTGAACTCAATCTCGTGGAAAAGATAGTCTGCACGCTTCAGATCCTCTGGTTTAGCGAACCACACACTCAGCACATCCTTGAGCTCATCATATCTCCAGACGTAGCGACGTGTGGCCTTGAAGCCAAATCCTTGTTCTGTCTTGAACTCCCCCTCTTCGATATAGAGATACTCCATTCCCAGCTCATCATCGCCAGGAGAATCCTCGCTAGCGTTGCCCGCGCATCGCAAGCCATCATTTGTCTTCTCCCGAAGGAGGAACTGCGCAGTCCCACTAAAGTGTCCGCTTGGATGTGAGGGCAGCTTGCTCACAAGATCACGCTCGAGTTTCCATGTACCGAGAAGACTTCGAAAAACAGCGTGGGCCACGAATCTCGGCGTCGTCAGACCATCAGTTGCATCTTTGTGTGTCTGCTCCAGTGACTTCGTCGCAGCATCCTTTGAATCCTGATCATCATCAGGATTTGAGTACCTCGCTGGTGTGAGCATGTCCAGTGGAAGATTGTTATGCGGCAAGCTGGGAACTGGAGGCTCAAGAGGCTCGCGAATCTTCAACTCAAGTGCCTCTGCAATCTCATTCACCAGATAAGGGTAGTCACCCATTGGGAACTGCGATACTCGGGGATCATTTCGCAATTTGAGCGTTCGCTGAATCGAGGTGTCATCGCGAAGCTTGTTCTTAAAGATCTCAGATTCACGACCAGGGGATACGTTGTCTGACCACAGTGCAGCCACAAACCGAGCCTGCATCTGCATCACACCCCAATATGGGGATCTGTAAAATCCCACAAAGCCTAGATCTGGCACTTCAGGGTGGTGAGTTCCGTGGAAAGCCAGGGCGACAGGCTGATCAATATGTTTTGCTGAGAAATGAAGTGCCTTCAAGACATCTTCAGGAAGATAGTTTATGCAAGGCGAAGCGTCAAAACCTGTCGCAACCACCACCGCTGCAATATCCTCAATCTTTGTGCCGTCGGATAGTGTTGCCGTAGATCCCTCGAGGCTTTCGACTTTGCCTTTCGACAAAGAAATCATTCCAGATCGAACAAAATCAGTGTACCATTCGCTGACGGCTAGATAGGGCTGCTTATCATCATTTGTGCCATCAATCTTGAGCAATGGGGAGTATTCCGATTGATCAGAGCCAAGAACGCCTTTGTAGACGCTGTGAACCACCTTTGCTGTTGCTTCGGGGATGTGTCCCTGTGTATTGGTCAGTGGTCGAGGGCGGTTGTTGAGGTTATAAGAAGAAAAGTCGAGAGGGAGAAATGGCGCTGCGGCTTCTGCAGGCTTGGGACTGGTATAAAGAGGAAATACCCATATCGGACGCTGGATGACATGATGAATGCTGTACTTGTCGATATCCGTAATTTTCGATGGATCGGGTGAGTTGGCCTCGGAAGAAAGATGGGCGCCAATGGTTCCAGCAATCTCGACACCAGACATCTGTCCACCAACTACGAGGATCTTCCCACCACCGGGTCTGCCTTCACCCAGAAGGCTCTTCACATCCCTGTAATGGCTGCTGTGGACAATAGGGATAGCTGTCTTCTTCTTAAGACTCTCGGGTATAATCGGCTTTCCAAAGAAGCCAGAAGCAACAAGAAGATAGTCAAAATTCTTTGTTTCAGTTCTGGCATCTGACTTGGTGTTGACGACCCAACCATTAGATGATCCCTCGGGCCGGTTTGCACTCTCAACTCGTGTACCAAGCTTGAGTTCAAAGTCCTTGTTACTCTTCAGGAATCGCTCGAGATATCTGTGAAGATATTTCCCAACCATCCAGCCTTGCGGAAGTTGAGGATCACTATCTTCCCATGCAAGTTCACTAAACTGCATTGTATGTCTGCTCTGGTTCGCCCACATAAATGGATGGACCTGTCTCTCACTGTCCGTCTTTGACGTAGGCCACAGACCTCCGATATCCTTCTGAGCATCGAAGATGGTGACTTTGAATTCTCCAGGGGCAGTGTTGTGTAGCAGCGTCTTGGCTGCGACAAGTCCCGAGGGACCAGCGCCTACGATACTCAGCGAAGGTATCAGAGATAGCAAGGCGTGACTCACCAACAATACAAACCGTCTTGGCCATTTTTCTCACGCCGGATAAACACCTTGAGATACTCATATAAGAGCTCAATGACTCCTATACAATCCCTGTCCGAGGCTCACTTTTACGATGAGTCGACAGGGTTGAGCGATTTGTAGCAAGAATGCTATGATGAGGGGACTGATGGAGGATAAGCAATTTGAGAGAACAGCAGGCCTTCATATAAGACTCATCAATGCAAGAACACCACCCCTTCACGGCTGACCGTCAGCGTGCAAACACAATCTTGGGGTGATATACAGCCTTCAGTGAGAAAAGGCATCCAATGGTCGAGCTCACCATAAGCGGTTTAGTCGATCGAGCTCCGCAACTCCCGAGATCTTCCAGGCTGCAGGTGGCTTACCTAAGCGCTTGTGCTTGTGAAATGCATCAGATTGCGAATTCATATTTATTCACACAATGGATGAAGCATTATTGGATGAGAATGTCGAGCTCTTTACTTGAGTGATATGGCTACCTATAAAGCTGTTGGTTTTCACATAGAGATTGCCTGTGTTGCCTGGTAGGTAGCTTCGGTTGTCTCATCTCAGAATCTAGTGTTGTTTTCTGGTGTAAGCGGCATGACAGTGTACTATGTGTCCAACATGAGAGCTAAGAATGGGGTTTTACTTTACAAGGTCAAAAGCGATTATCTTAAATATCAATTGAACCAACATGAGTTCATGATATTAGTAAGAAGAGGAGAGTAGAAAGATATTATTCAAGTACCGGTTATGCATGTCATCAACTCCAGCTAAACTCCGGGTCAGTCTAACAACACCACTAACACACCATCGACCCTGACATCACAACCCCCAGCATAACCAGGGAACATCGAGCCAATATGATATCAAAATCACCTTGATGGCGAAGAAAATCATTCGAATCTCGTCAATCCCAAGATCCATAATATCAAATGCCGTTATCCTCTCAGAATTAGTAATGTTTGGATTGCCCCGCTTTGTTGCGAATGTCGTCATACCTCGTAGAATTCGTCAGTTGCTTGTAACTCTAAAGTAGATAAATACTCAAGGTCCATCTCAAATAAGATTATTCTAACGGTATCTATCTAATCTTCCTGACATCTAGCAACTCTCGTCGAAAAATCCAAGCTCTCTTTGACCCAATTGACTCATCCTCACTTATACACAATGGCTTCTCATCACGTTCTCCTTCTTGGCGGCCACGGCAAAATCGCCCAGCTTCTCACTCCTCTCCTCCTCAAGCGCTCGTGGACCGTAACCAGTGTCATCCGAACTTCTGAGCAGACCCCTGCCATCGAAAAACTTGGTGCCGGTCTCCCCGGTAAACTCAATGTTCTAGTACGTAGCATTGAGGACGTCACATCCCAGGATAAGGCCTTGAGTATCTTGAATGAAGTCAAGCCCGACTATATTGCTTGGAGTGCTGGTAGGCCAGCATACAAGAATCGCCCTTGTACCAATACTGATGAGACACAGGTGCTGGAGGTAAAGGTGGCGCAGAAAGAGTATGAGCCTGCCCCGTCCTCTTCAGATCAGCTCACTTACTGACCCTCATAGACTTTCAAGGTGGACCGAGATGCCGCCGTTCACTTCATCAATGCCGCAGCATCTGTACCTACCATCACCAAGTTCCTTCTTATCTCATACCTAGCTTCTCGTCGATCTGGTGCTTCATGGTGGCCTGCTGGCGAGTGGGATGAGTATAATGAAAAGGTCAACAACGGCGTATTGGCAAACTATTACAAGGCCAAGATCGAAGCCGATGAGACCCTCTACAAGGTCTCCAAGAAGAGTCCTACTCTTGTTGGCATCGATCTGAGACCCGGAACTCTGACTGATGACCCAGCCACCAAAGTTGAGTTTGGCAAAACCAAGAGCATCGCCAAGAACGGTGTTAGCCGCGAGGCTGTTGCTGAGGTTGCCTCACATCTTCTCGCTGCCGATGGTGTCAAGAACGGCTGGTATGATCTTCTCGATGGTGACGAGGATATTCCAGCTGCTGTCGAAAGAGTTGTGCGCGAGAACGTGGATGCTGCTGAGGGCGAGGCCATCTATGATGCGTGAAGGGTGTCTATCTGCAAAGTTGTCACGGTCATATAATATTTATGTCATAATGCATTTTGAATTCATAATGATACATCGCAGCTGGTGAGATCCACGCTTATACCCCGTTTTAACACCCGGTGATCCATGCCTGTGAAGGCGAATTGTAATGACATGACAAGTTATGTAACATTTGTGCTTGCCTCAGACAAATGTGTGAAACATACCCTTTTTGACTCCATCCATATAGTTTCTCTTACATATAAAATAAATCATGTCGAACCCAGTTTCTCGGTATCCTCAACCGAGTAGGCGCGTAGTTGTCGAGTTCGCTCAAAGGTGTTTCGATAGCTTCCCTTGCTTGAACCAAGTCGGCTGTTGAGCCGGACCCCATTTGCACATTCTTCGGGCCCTCCGAACCATTTGAACCTTAGACCACGCATTTCCTCATTGAATGTCTTCCAGCTGGTGGTGAAGTAGATCACGGCGTTCCAAACACCCTGCAAGGGAAGCACACAGCCACTGGCGACACTGAGGGGGAAGCTGATCCTGTCGTGATGCGTCAGGCTATACAGCCGGTTGGCGGAGCTCGGAATCCAAGTGATCAACACAGCAAGACCGAAGATGAAGCTTGTGCGCAAATATGCCATCTTTACTGGATCAAATTGTCTGAGTTTCATAGAAGCGTTAGACTTGACGGCACGAAGTTTAGTCATTACTGAGAAGGGTGGCTGGCGAGAACTGTCGGAGGTGCAGAGTGTTTCGAATCGTTGAGCTCTGCTGGAAGTCGATGTTTCAATATGCTCGAAAGAACTAGGTAGGACCCAAGAGTTGATACGCGGAGGCATTGCGGCAAGAGGAGGACTTGGAAGTGTAGTCGCTTGTTGGATTGCTGGCCTCGGCTCTTCTCGTGTAATCTGAACTTCTGTGACTGCAGTACCATAGAAGTCCTGACGAGGTGTGAGATTCTGAGGACAAAAGTCAGCTTGGCCTGCCTCACTGGCATCAGGTGGTGAGTCTACCGCTTCTGAGGAGCCCCTGTGCTCACTACTCGAATAAGGAATATGACCATTCTTCTCGATGTTGCCAATAACATCCATCACCATATGCCTGATCTGATTTCGAGTGTGGAAAACATGATATCCAACAGCGATGTAGATCATGATGGAGAGGAATGAAAATATCCAGATTGGGATGTAGTAGGCGTAGAGGCGAACAAGACTCCAGTCAGTCCCGATCCAACACCAGAGCTACAAATTGTCAGTATACTCGTGAAGGAAGAACATCTGGAAACCACTTACTGTAGCGTCTCCAAATATGAGACCTTCAGAGGAGTTGCGGATGGATATCAGAACAACTGCTGGAATGAAAGGACCTCCGAAACAGATTAGGCAGTATAGCCAGGCATATTTGCGAAACATTCGAGGATCGGCATTGCAGAAGAACACGAGAAACACATTGATAGCCATGGCAAGTGACCACCAAGGGTCAGACTGCATGAACCTAGGGGACGAGGTTAGTGTTGAACCATAACCTGGGTTAAATATCATACCATTCAAAGATGAATGCCTGTGCCTGGCAAAGATGCGATCCCTCGCCCCTTTCAAGACCATCATAGCCGATCATAGATGCAACGCTTGCGCCGGCATTTGCGATCGAGGCAAAGATGAGAAACAAATTTGGAGTTGTTCGAAGTTTCTTGAAAAGGCCGAAGGTTAGCAGCACCAGGATGATTGCGATCATGGAACATCCTGCTCCGACTCGTTCGATAGTGATGAGAATCTCGATATTCTCAGGTGACAAGGTCGGCCCTCGATGATGCTCAGGATGGCCCTCCATGTTGACTTTTGGTGAGGCCAAAGCCTTGGAGTTGATGATGCGAAGAAACGAGGTGGCCAAGCGCTCGCTCCGCAAGAGAATGTGAACAAGCACAAACCAGGAAGGAGAAGAGGGGTAGAATGAAAAGGGGAAGGAGATGTTGCGAGCTTAACACGGTTGACTTACACACGGAAGGGGCGCTCGGCGACTGCGATAGAGTTGGCAGTTGCCATCAGTGGCAGGTTAAAGGTGGTGGCTTAGTTCCTTCCACATTGAATCATGGGAGCGAATAAAGTAGGTAAGAGATGGGATGCTCTCTGATACCTAGTGAACAAATGTTTAAACCCCGAATAAATTCAATGCTTTCTTTCTTTCTCTCTTTTTGTTTCAATGCCATTGTTACTTGTTATGCACTGAATGATTATGCAGTCCTTTTTCAGTGTGGTTTTTGTGTGAGCTTATATGGCACTTGATCACTTAGACAAACCTTACGCAAATAACCTTAATCATAGCCTTAAACAGCTCCAGATCCACTAGAGCTTGAGAAGATCAGCTGTTCAGCTAAATGTCGGGATTTCTGTTATTGCATGTTGCCAAGGAGACTGCCTCCCACTGGACTCTCTTATTAATTGAACGTCAAGTATGCAATTACGAGGCCTTCACATAAACGACCACGACAAAGACCATTAAATGAAAGTTTGGCCATAGGCGTTCTTCGATCAAAAGACAGAACTATATTCAAGTCCCTACATATCATACCATTTCAACCGGTCGACGGCAGATATAAAACTTATATAAAACCAGGCACATTAGCGTAGCATCCAACTGGAGTCGCCTCTTTTGGCCTTGATCACCATAATGGGACAAGCTTGCATACATACGTACCTCGGCATCAGAATGACTGCCACATCCTTGATTTCATGTCGATCGACCTCCATAAACCAGAGGCAAAGGCCTCGCATTGCCTCTCTTCTAATTCTCACCTCAACAATTGACTAACCAACTCTCACATAATGCAAGTTTCGAAGCTTCTAAGACCCATCTCCACTCAACTGCCGAGCTTCTACATCTCCCGATCGGCCCCGCACTCCCGGGTCTTAAATCGCATCACCGGACCGCCCGTGATAAACACGACCCTCTCACACATCAACATCAAAGCCTTCTCGTCAGCCAAAATGGAGTTCCCACCCTTCCACAACTCAATCCTCTGCCCTGCACTTGACCTGGTGCCAGAGAACGCACCACCTGATCTGTTCGCTACGGAATTATCCTTCTTTGCTTCCCATCCATGGACGGCTTCACTGCTCTGCGCGCCTGATGCAATCCCTTTTCTTCCTTCATGTCGCGTTCCAAAGTCACAAGCACATGATCAACTTTTTGGGAATACACTCAATAATTCTCGTGGCTTGGGGCATTTCATCAGTTACTTTCGTGCGCCAAGTCTTGAGGTCGCCAAGGATCCTACACATAACATCACTGAGATCGCGGTGCTTGTATCGGTGGGCGAAGGTGTAAGTGGGTATCCCGGGATGGTGCATGGCGGAATTGTTGCGGCGTTGTTAGATGAGTCAATGGGTACCATCTTTGATTTGAATGGGACATTGGGTAAAGAGGCTAGGGCGTTTCAGACGCATAGTGTGACGGGTGGTATAGATGTGAAGTATCTCAAACCTGTGCCAACAGACAGCGTTCTCTGCATCACAGCTGTTGCGGAAGAGATTGATGGGCGAAAGACAAAGGTCAGAGGTGAAATGAAGGATGAGAAAGGTCAAGTGCTGGCGACCTGCTCAAGCCAATGGGTAGCACTCAAATCAAGGTTGTGATCAAAGGAGGTTGGCAAACATATATGGTGGTGAGCAGGCTCCTGGATTAGAATAAGACTATATTACTACCTAGACATAAGAAAAAAAGGTATCGAGGAATGCAAGAGTAACAAAGCAAAAGTGGTATCTGAAATACATACAGGAACCTTTCGCCAATACTGACAAGTCCATCTAATCAAGGTACCCATTATTTCGGCCGTAAGTCATAACCCGATCATTTAGAACTCTCTCCTCTCTCCGACTTCAACCCAGGAACGTACGACTTGACCGCATCTTTGACCTTGTGGGGGTCTTCCAAAGCTTCGTAGGCGGCCTCTCGCTTACTCTTGTGTCCCTGCTGCCAAGATTCCTCTCGGTCATCCAACTCACTCTCGGCTGAGCTGATACTGCTCTGGCTTCTGTTCATGACCATGTTGATCATTCTGCCCTCGTTCTTCTTGACGTTGCGCTGGTTCTCCTTCATATCCTGCAGCTCCTGATCCTCCCAGTGCATCGTAATTATACCCAGTCCAGGGAAGTTCTTCTCGAGAAACTCCTTCAGATATGGCAGAGTTGACTTGTCTGGTCGGTATGTTCCGGAATCGTTGTCGATGATCAGTTGATAATATGCAGGATCATGTGGAGGATGCTCCTTTGGTGGACCTCCAGGGATATCTTCCTGCGGGTGCGTCTTGGTATGAGGGTGTACATCATCTGAAGAAAGAGGCTTCTTAAGCCGTCGAATGAAGAATTCACCTGAACAGGCGATATACGTCTCAACATCTGAATGCATAGTGTGCTTGCTCAACATGTCGATACCGAATTCTTTACCTGTCTCTGTAAATCTGAACATGCCGTCCAAGGTCAAAACATAGGTAAAGGTGCGACCTCCTTCGTCGAAGTGAACAAGCTTCAGGAATTGCTCCGAAGCCTCCGGTGAGCATGCATCGAAATCACCGTATTCTGTTGATGCGTTGAAATTATAGATACGGCGGTGCTGACTATGCAGTGCTTTGTTCAGAATTGTGCCGCGCAAGCCAGCTGAAGAGTAAATCGATGCAATAATAGGCCTAAACTCGACAAACCGATGATACAGCTTGGGAGGCACTGGTCCCTGAAGCTGCATCTCATTTGCCTGGAAACTGACAACATATTAGCATAGCCCATTTTGATCTTTTATAAGCAACATACTCGTATTTCTGTGTCTTGCTCTTCTTGTTCCCGTCTTGGTCAACTTGCTGATCTTCATCCACTCGGGCATCGTCCTCGGCATTAGCGTTGACTTTGACACCGGCGATCCGACCGATCAGAGGACTGAAATGCTTGACCCATGTTGTTGGTCCAACGGTGTACATTTGCGCATAAGGCGGATCCGACGGTCCCAGAAGCTCCATGCTCAAGCGTAGCAGAGGCGTCATGTGAATGTTGTGAGTGACAACACTGGTGATAGCTTTGGCAAGATATGCTCGTTTGCTCATCATGCGCTTCTTGGCCTCATAAACACGGCCAGGAGCAGGAATGCCTTTCCAGTCTGGGCCTATACTAGGCACTTTAATTGTGACATTGCCCAATCTATCATCATGATCGGGGAAATCTTCATCGTACATTCGGCACTTGAGAGTGAAGCCGGTTGGTGGGACGTTGGCGACAACCCATTCATCTTCCCATTCCGGCTCGGTCGTCTTCCTTATGGTTTTCGTGCGGTGGGTGAGATCGGGATCTTCCTTATGCCGCTTTGGCTGAGTACCTTTTAGAGTCGCATGAAGGAAGGGATCTGAAGAGGCTGTAACAAAGTCGCCAGGAGCAAGATTTGAGGCGCCGTGGAAGATGAATCGAATGGTATAACCTTGCGGCGCATCAGGAAGAGGGGTCGGGTCGAAGCCACCAGGAGGTCCTTTTGTAATCTGATGTACACGGTCTTTGAGGCCGGTTCCAATCTTTGTAGGGCGCTTTATAGCATGATCATGATGATGCTCCTGTCCGTTTTCCTGTGTATTTGTTCCATTTGTCTGTTCTTGTGCTACCCCGTTGCCATTCTGTGTCGCTGTCTCGTCGTGGCTGTGACCGTTTGTTTGGCCATCACCGTTGGTGCTGCTGATTGGAGCAGTCATTTTCTTACTAGACCCTTGTTTCTGCTGAAGAATGCGAAAGAAAGATCAAGATTGCGATCTAACGAGTTTGCGCCGGATGATGTACTGCTCGATACAGTTACCAAAAACTCTGCGTCACTTGAAGGAAATAACGTCCTATCATCCGGGTACCCGAAGGATGGGTTTGTTATGACGATGAAGGAGGAGGGTTGAGTTCAATAACGGTTAAAAGAGGCTGGTTCCTAAGGGTCCTGTCCTCGATAGATGGTGTGATAAGCGCCGTCGCAACCGTGGCTCTGGAACCGAACTAGAACTGCAACTCTTATAATGGCGGCAGACGGTGGCTTATATTTGGAGAGCGCCATGCTAACCAGGTCATGATAATGGTAGCTAGCTAATGTACTTCTAATCTCGTTACAGTCCATGGCATGAGAATTCACAGCCAAGGCTAGACTTGGTCTACCTACCCACAACAACAGCTGTATAACTCAGCACCTCTTGGCGCCATGAAGCGTCGCAAGCTCTCATGGCCAAGTCATTAAAAGTACCATTGAATTTGCTATTTTCTGACGTCACCTCGAGTTGTGTACAGGGAAATGCATGCAGGACTTCACGGCTATAGCGGCATTTGATGCGCCAAGGGCTGGGCTGTAGCGGCTATGAGTGCCGCCCAGCGTGGAAACCCCTTGAGATTCACCCACTCGGATGGGGCTTTTGGGGGGGACCCTGATCACTTTTCTCGGCACAGCCTAGCAATTCTTTACGCGATGGCTTCGGAACGCGGCTCGCCTGTCAAAGACGATTTTTAGTTCAATCATGAGATCGGCATCGTAAATTTCGATTCTGCTTGTTCATGATCGACATCCCAAGGTTTCATGTATTCTCTCCAATCATCATCTACTACCACTTTTGGTAACAATATTCACTTACACGCAAGCCGTCTGTTCCATTGTTTCTCAACCTTTGATTACAATCCTCAGCTCGAGTCAAGAAACTGACATGTGCTACGTACTACTATAATTAATTACCTAGTTCATTAGTTCATTGAAGGCTCAAGCTCGGATCTCGGATCCAATGTTGGCCAGGCCCTTGTTCTAGACAACAACACAGCCTCCATCTAATCATTCCACTATCAATTCTAAGGCTGTTTAATGTCCATCGTTCAAAATCTGCCAAACCCATGTCGAATTAACCTTTATACGAACCAGTCAGCCCAATCTAACTAAGGTTGTTTAATAAAAGTCCGAACGCGTTAGCGATAACTCAGAAACTCTTGTTTTACGAAATAGCGAATAAGAAGTCATCCCGCCTCCTTCATTGGCCTGCTCTTAAGCTTTCCGATGCTTTATGCATGTTGTTACTCTTATTACCAATCCAAGACTGACCACCTACTAATCTCATAGCCACGGGACATACATACTTGGAACACATATCTACGAGGAGACCAATAGATTTATGTTTTTAGTATTCGGCAACTCCGTGAACGATATCACTCAACAACAATACATTCAGCCGCACATAGCTTCGCTTCTTGTCTATTCAGCTACGGCACAGACCCCACGTGGACTACCATGGTCTCATATCAGCATCCGAATCAAGTCTCGGCCGTTCGTTTAGCTGGCTTGAATGGACTAATAAGTGTTCATCCTTTTCTTGCCCAAACATGCATTGACCCTACATACATCTGTGTCGTGGTCTGATCTCAACTCTGGTTATTGTCAAATATCAATCAAGCATATTAACTTGGAATTTCTCTTATCCAGCTGTTGTTGAAAGAGTGTATGCTATCTTTTGTGGCATATTGGTTCTTCGTGGACGAAACCTCGAGCCATTGCTATACACTCCTGATATTCACCATCGCAGTGTCTTCCCTTAACCAAGTCATATTTCACATCAAATGCAGACATAGATAATCATAAAGCAATCCCAGCACTAATTGGTAAGTATCACATTAAAAGAGACCATAAACTGAATCAATAACCCTCCCAATCCTCCACACACAACCATTCGAACCACACTCCCTCTTCTCAACTTTCGCATTCATAACCCTGCCCCCTTCAACTTCAAGCTTAAATCCCGCGCGCCCGTTGATATGTTTTCCATCCATTCTCCCAAAACCTGCCATAAGGAAGAACCGCGTCGCATCGGCGTTACCGGGGGCCTCAGCAGTTTTCGTAAAGGACTTCAGCGCTTCATTCGAAGGGACCAGGTAGACAACCTTGGAATTCTCCTTTGTACGACGTCCGGAGAATGACATGTCGAGACGATCTCTGGGGAACCATGGGGCAACGGCGTATAGAAGTTGTCTGGCGCGGGAAGTCTCCGGGTCGGCGGCCAATATATCCTTCATTGACTTGGAAGGGGAGTGCTTTATGGTTGGTAGAGAGCGGTGATTTCTGGCGGAGTCTTCTCCGAAATAGGTGAGCAATGGATCAAGCATGTTGTCTATTTTGTACACGACGCCGTTTGAAGCGGGAACACGAATTGGGTAGCCTCTCTTGTCTGTCAGGAGTCTAGCTTGTGTGCCAGCACGCACATCAGTCTTCGTCAGGCCTGGGTTGGTGGTAACATCCCCCTTCGAGTCGGTATGAATTGAGAACCCCTCGATTGAGACGATGTTCTTATTGTATAGATCATGTGGAGCGAGTTTACCCGGCAAGATATGCGTACGCAGAAGAGCGGCCAAGAGAGGGTAACCAGTCGCTGTGGTCAGCTTCTCCGTGAGGCCATGGACCTTAGCAATCGCCTCGTTGGTAGGGGCGAGGATAGTAAAGTCGAGACCAACGTTGTTGTCATTGAAACGCTCCTCGAAAGCAGGTTCGGGGATTCCAATGCCATCACCGGTTGACTTGAAGAGTTCATAGAATGCAGTCAAGTCCTTGTGCTGTTCAAGAACAGTGAGGACAGCATTAGTGCGATTAACCTTGGCTGATGCTCCAGCCAAGAAGTATATGGAAGCGCACAGCGCTGCTTTGAAGAAGTTCGTCATTTTCATAAAAAGGGAGTGTCGAGTTGTAATTGTTCTGCTGAAGCTGATAGCTAACATTTTTAATCGCGGAGCTTCGTACCATTTTATAGATATTTCGGTACTGTCACTGGACTCTGTAGCTTTGACGATGTTACCCAAGTCGAGTATTGCTATGCATAAATGAAAAGAAATTCAGGTTTTCTTGATTTTGGAGATTTTCAATGCAACGCTCTTTTGCGCCGTGGTGTTTCATGCTCTTATACTCAAGTTAAAGTATGTGCTACTCCTTAGTTGAGAAGAAATACACCAGAAGAAGTAACCGTGCACTGAAGATCAAACAAACTGTTGAACCTTGATTCGAGGCGGACGATCATACTTCTCACGGGCCAGCTTTATTCTCAGCCCTTTATGATCAGTTTAATATGATGTGCGGCCGTGGTCTTCCGCGACAGCGTCCAGAACTTATACACGAATCAGTTTCAGTGTAGAACACCAAATTCCGATTAATTTCGTGGCGTTCGGGGGCATAAAATGGCATGATCAAGAAACCTGATGATGGTCAATGAGTGTATCGAGTATTTGCATCTATGCATTTCTGAAATTACTAGCTGTACCCGATCTCTCAAGGGTGATAATGAAGGAGGATGTCTTACCTCAATGTTTAGAGCCTCCTCCATGGCCACTACTCTAGACATCAAACTCATCAACGACACAAATATTCTGCTTCAAATTCACCACACTATACACTGTAATTATGTGAGTTCGAGGCAGTATCGACGACGAAATTGAATATCAAAATGTAAATAAAGTTATATATCATTACAAAGATGATTCTGCTCACCCAAGGTTACACACTCTTAATATATCTCTTACCCTAGAGTATGTGATTTTTGCAGCTGAGTACTGTGCTACCTTGACGTCTACGGCGAAGGAAGATCCGGGGAAACTGGTGGCTGAAGCAAGTTAAAGCGAGGGTCATACCACGCTGGACTGAAGCTCTCCTGGCTAATGTTTCTTCTCAAGTGTTACTATTTTGATCTTTTGTCCCTGCGAACTGCTTAACGCAGATGAAGTTGATGAGACTTCTAAGTACCGGCTTAAAAATATACTCTTTTTTTGCAGCACCTGTCGCCATAGCGGGTGTACCTCCGAAATAAGGGACATCTCTCATTGATAGGTACCTAGGCGCCGTTGTTCAGGGTCCGAGTCCCTTCTTACATCGGCCAAGGACAATCACGACATCTGCTTTAATGCGGTATTTTATCCGATTGATGATGAGTGACATTAACTCCCCGACCAACAGGTGTTCCTGATGAGCCGAATATACTCGCTTTAGCTGATGAAAAGGCTGATGAATGGAAGTATCTTTTAGCTGTTAGTGACCTCCTTGGATTCCGTGAGCTTCTCCCAATCGTCATCCCTAGTGGGGCCTTCAGGCGAGCTGATTGGTACCAATCGTCATTCCAGTTACCATTGCCCCGCCGTCGATCTGACTGCCCCGCCATTTGCTAACCTGAGATCCAATTGAAAGAGCTTATCGAGCTTCTGAAGCCATTGATCATACGGGGAGCTCAACAGAAGAAATCCAATCCCATTGTTCCTGTTCCTGGGCCTGGCACCGACCGCATCAGCAAGCACCGCATTTCACTTGCCTCGTCCCAACGCTTGCTTTAGGTACAGTAGGTACTGTAGGTATAAAGCTCCACGCTCGCCTCCTCTTTTTCAAGATGCGCCCTTTCTCTCCTGCATCCATCTCCCGCGTTACTCGCACATCCACTCGAATCAATCCCTTTTTTACCCAACCTCGCAACTTTTCTTTCACACAAGCCATAATGGGTGTTCAGAAGACCATCATCTCCGAGGGCAGCGGTCCCTCTCCCCAGGTCGGCCAAAAGGTCACCATCCAGTATACCGGCTGGATCAAGGACGAGTCCAAGCCTGACAACAAGGGCGACCAGTATGTTCATTCGTGCGCCCACCGCTCTTGAACGCAGTTGACAACTCTCTTCACAGGTTCGACAGCTCCGTCGGCCGTGGTGCCTTCGTCGTGAATATTGGTGTTGGCCAGGTCATCAAGGGTGCGTCTCCCTATCCAGTTTCGGATTCATAACGCACGAGACCACGAAGCTGACTCAAAATAGGCTGGGATGAGGGTGTTACCCAGATGAAGGTCGGCGAGAAGGCCCTTCTCGACATCACTCCGTAAGTGACATCAACATCCTCAGATTAGCTGATATTTGTAATGCTAACAATCACTGACAGTGACTACGGCTACGGTGCCCGGTAAGCTCTCAAACTCGGGCCATTGGCCATGATGCCTCTGGTGACCAAGCTATACTATGAGCAAACAGCTAACACAAATAACAGTGGCTTCCCCGGCGCCATCCCTCCCAACGCCACTCTCCTCTTGTAAGTTGATTACAGGCCACCAGATAAATGAACAGCCTACTGACTAATCCTTCAGCGAGGTTGAGCTCCAGAAGATCAACTAAGTCCTCCAATTATCTACCGCTATCCTACGATCGACTTTGGAAACATGAAGCTTTGACGGGCTTATGATGAGCTGCAAATGCTCAAGGAACAGAACGATCGACCCGATGCTCATTATACCCCTACAGACATGTGGCATCAGGGTGCAGTATGGACTGAGGAACCAAACATGGTGACTTCGACATATTTTTTAGGGACGGTCAAATAAAGAAAAATTGAGATCCAACGTGAACCTCTGCAATGACCACTGCTGGCATGAGTTGTTGGTGAACCAAAAGATGCCTCAATCATTTGAGAAATGTAATCAAGCATCTCAGTGCTCTACCCCAAGCTACTAATCAAGTATGTTTCTTTGTAGCGTAACTGAAGCTCTGGGTATGGCATCATGCGTAAAAATGCCCCGCGTACATCGACCCCGCCGTTAAATCTCATGATGGACCTGCATGATTCTGAGGGTACCTGAACAAGAAGGTCGAGATCGCTGCAGTGCCCTGAAAAATCATACTGATGTGCCCGTAAGGGTTCTATACACCCGAAACCAACCGTGTCAAGTCAATGGAATCCAACAGAAGCTTAGAATCAGTAGCAATCAAGTGCTAGACCCATGAGAGGGGCGTCACCTACGTGTAGCTTTCACCCTAGCAACCTTGAACGTCCATGCAGACCTCAGTTGACTGGCTGCGGGGCTGCTGTGCCACGCTGAGTTTGTGTACCTGAGGTAGTGAAGGCTTCAGAATAGGCTGCTGTTGGGTGAATGATTCATCGAAACAGTTCAAAATTGTTCATTGCAACAAATGCAGTATATATTGCATCAGTGAATACAAAAAGAACTAATAACAGCCCATTAATACCTATTGATGCCTTTCAATGAATGATA
The DNA here is from genome assembly GCA_013395995.1 of Fusarium pseudoanthophilum. Lineage (NCBI taxonomy): Eukaryota > Fungi > Ascomycota > Sordariomycetes > Hypocreales > Nectriaceae > Fusarium > Fusarium pseudoanthophilum. The sequence continues at coordinate 47,584 of JAAOAR010000174.1, forward strand.
CCTCAGGCCAGGTGGCTTATTAAAGATGAGGCGCCCGCTGACAGTATAGGTAGTGGGGCAATACAGCTCTGCCTGGGGACTCGGGCCATTACCTCATCACCATAGGACACTCCATGTCGCACTCTCTTCCACTCAACTCTCAAAGTCAGAACCTCTTTTCTTACAAACCACATTTGACCATACTCACAACACGACTTTTACGACTCCACGGTCTGCGACGAAGATTCAATCGCTCGCGGATAACTCATTCTCCTTTCTCCATCTTTCACCGTCCTCTTCTACTCTTTGGCGGGGTTGAGCTCTGCCTGGTGCTGGATCGCCCTCGCGACGACTGACGCAGCGTTTCCAACATTACCACCTCTTCTAAAACGGACAAGCTGGGGAAGCGAAAGCTCTCCAACGGGGAGTCACCTACCCATAAAAGAATAATGGCCGTAAGTCTAGATCCTCTGTACTCCTTATCTCAGCTTGTCGGCCGTCAAACTCTTGCTTGAGGCATCAAAACATGTGAAACGCAGGTGCCATTTGAGACTTTCACCGTGAACATGCAAACAAGACCTGAAGGCTCTAACAGTTTGGCTTAATAGGAACAAAAGCAACCAGAGGTCGACCTTGCGACCCGAATGCAGGTCGATGAGTCTGTTATTGGACATAACGAAATCGACGAGTCCCTCTACAGCCGACAACTCTATGTGCTAGGCCACGAGGCCATGAAGCGCATGGGTGCTTCTAATGTGCTCATCGTCGGTCTAAAGGGTCTGGGTGTGGAAATTGCCAAGAACATCGCTCTGGCTGGCGTCAAGAGCCTTACTCTCTACGACCCTGCTCCAGTCCAGATTGCGGATCTCTCGTCCCAGTTCTTTCTCACACCCAGCGACGTCGGAAAGCCCAGAGATGAGGTCACTGTGCCTCGTGTCGCCGAGCTCAACGCCTATACCCCCGTAAAGCTCCACCAGTCGCCTGGCCTTGATGGTGAACTTTCGCAGTTCGACAAGTACCAAGTTGTTGTTTTGACCAATGCGCCTATCCACCAACAAAAGGCTATCGGTGACTACTGCCACAGCAAGGGCATTTACGTCGTTATTGCCGACACATACGGTCTTTTCGGCTCCGTCTTCTGTGACTTTGGCGAGAAGTTCACTTGCATCGATCCTACTGGCGAGACTCCTCTCAACGGCATCGTGGCAGGTATTGACGAGGAGGGCCTGGTGTCTGCACTTGACGAGACTCGACATGGATTGGAGGATGGCGATTACGTGACATTCTCCGAGGTGGAAGGAATGGAGGCACTGAACGGAGCCGAGCCCCGAAAGATCACGGTCAAGGGCCCATATACCTTTTCAATCGGCGATGTCTCTGGACTCGGTCAATACAAGCGAGGTGGCATGTACCAACAGGTCAAGATGCCCAAGATTATCAACTTCAAGGACTTCACCACTGCGCTCAAGGAACCCGAGTTTCTTATCTCTGATTTTGCCAAGTTCGACCGACCTCAGCAGCTGCACCTCGGTTTCCAGGCACTCCATGCTTTCCAACTTACTCACAAGCGACTTCCCAATCCCATGGACGATGATGACGCTATTGTTGTTCTTGGTGCCGCCAAGAAGTTTGCCGAGCAGGAAGGTCTTGACATTGAGCTGGATGAGAAGCTTCTGAAGGAGCTGAGCTACCAAGCCCAGGGTGATCTTAACCCCATGGCTGCCTACTTTGGTGGTATTGTGGCACAGGAGGTTCTCAAAGCTGTTTCTGGCAAGTTCCAACCCATCAACCAGTGGATGTACTTCGACTCTCTCGAGTCCCTGCCAACATCTACCAAGCGATCTGCCGAGCTCTGCAAACCTATCGGTAGCCGATATGATGGACAAATCGCTGTATTCGGTACCGAGTTCCAGGACAAGATCGCCAACCTGAAGCAGTTCCTCGTTGGTGCTGGCGCTATTGGTTGTGAGATGCTCAAGAACTGGGCCATGATTGGTCTCGGAACAGGACCCGAGGGCAAGATCTGGGTGACTGACATGGACTCGATCGAGAGGAGTAACCTGAACCGTCAATTTTTGTTCCGCGCCGATGATGTTGGTCAGATGAAGAGTGACCGTGCTGCTCTTGCTGTTCAACGAATGAACCCTGACCTCGAAGGCCACATGGTAACACTCAAGGAACGCGTTAGCCCCGAGACCGAGAATGTTTTCAACGAGGACTTCTGGCGAAACCTTGATGGTGTCACCAACGCTCTCGACAACGTTGAGGCTCGAACGTACGTCGACCGCCGATGCGTTTTCTTCCAGAAGCCTCTTCTCGAGAGCGGTACTCTTGGAACCAAGGGCAACACGCAGGTCGTTCTGCCTCATCTCACCGAGTCTTATTCATCCTCCCAGGACCCTCCCGAGAAGGAGTTCCCGATGTGCACAATCCGAAGTTTCCCCAACAAGATCGATCACACTATTGCCTGGGCCAAGGAATACATGTTTGAGAAGCTTTTTGTCAAGGCTCCTCAAACCGTCAATCTCTACTTGACCCAGCCTCAGTTCATTGAGAATTCTCTGAAGCAGGGTGGCAACCAGAAGGAGACTCTTGAGACGATTAGGAACTATCTCACGACCGAGAGGCCACGAACCTTCGAGGACTGTATTGCCTGGGCTCGTCAGTTGTTCGAGACTGAATTTTCTAACAAGATCCAGCAGCTCTTGTATAACTTTCCCAAGGATTCTGAGACCTCGTCTGGCACTCCTTTCTGGTCCGGACCTAAGCGAGCTCCTGATGCGCTCAAGTTCGACCCCAACAACCCTTCTCACTTCGGGTTCATTGTTGCGGCAGCCAACCTCCATGCTTTCAACTACAACATCAAATCTCCTGGAACCGACAGGTCCATCTATCTGCGAGAATTGGACAATGTGATCGTTCCCGACTTTACCCCTAGTTCCAATGTGAAGATCCAGGCCGACGATAAGGAGCCTGTGGTAAGTAATTTCACTTCTGATTCGAAAACTAGTACTAATTCATGGCTAGGAGCCCGAGTCAAGCAACTTCGATGACAACGACGAAATCGAGAAGCTGACCACCAGCCTCCCGTCGCCCAGCTCTTTGTCTGGATTCCAGTTGGTCCCTGTTGACTTCGAGAAGGACGATGACTCGAATCATCACATCGACTTCATCACTGCTTGCAGCAACCTCCGAGCAGAGAACTACAAGATTGAACCTGCTGATCGACACAAGACCAAGTTTATCGCTGGCAAGATCATTCCCGCCATCGCTACGACTACGGCATTGGTCACCGGTCTGGTGGTGCTTGAGCTGTACAAGATCATTGACGGCAAGGATGATCTAGAGCAGTACAAGAACGGGTTCATCAACCTGGCTCTGCCTTTCTTTGGCTTCAGCGAGCCCATTGCTAGCCCCAAGGTGGAATACCAAGGCCCTGACGGCAAGGTTACGTTGGACAAGATTTGGGATCGTTTTGAGATTGATGACATCACTTTGAAGGAGCTATTGGATACCTTCAAGGCCAAGGGTTTGACCATCAGCATGCTGAGCTCAGGGGTTAGCCTTCTCTACGCTTCTTTCTTCCCTCCTTCGAAGTTGAGGGAGCGCTATGACCTCAAGCTGAGCCAGTTGGTTGAGACGATCTCAAAGAAGCCTATTCCTTCACACCAAAAGGAGGTTATTTTTGAGATTGTTGCTGAGGATCTTGCTGAGGAGGATGTTGAAGTGCCCTACATCAAGGTCAAGATGGCATAAACACTGTGAATTTGAGGGTTCTGAGCAGTCTTTTGAAATATGTATATGGGATGTTAGAAACGACCGGAGTGCAAATGAGCACATGAACAATGAAAGGATTCAGCTTATAAAGATAGATAAATTCGTTGATGTATGACAAAGCTTATGCAGACCTTTGTTTGATTTGCTGTTGACAACTCTGAGGCCCTAACGATCTTCTTTTCGCGTACCTAAACGAAAACATATGCTGAACTGCTGAGACTGCGACCTTGACTCGATGAGGAAGGGAACTTTTCTTTACCAAGCCAGTCGTCATGATGGACATGGGCTTATCAAGACAGTAGAGCATGATAACTAAGCACCTCGCAGTAAAGCGGGGTCGATTATTACGCCACGATTATGATATGCTCCCAAGCGTGGTAGCCAAAGCTCTAGGACGGAATAGCTCAGGAATGGAAGCTTTCGGGGAACCCACCAGACGGAGAGAGAGGCCCTGGGGATTGGGAGGACAGGCTTTATCTGGTTGGTAACCCTCAGGGGGCAAGAAAACACCGAACCTTAGTGTGGGGTGCCAAAATAAACTTAGCAAAGAGCGCCCTAAGCTTAGGCTAAATTTACCTAATATTTTCATCGCTTATGGTCAAGGTCCTGAGTTTTCTTTCCTCCCCTAGGTAACTAAGCTTCCATAGCTTGTGAGGGGCTGCTGAGCAAGTCCTGAGTGAGCAAGGGTTCCATCATGCGTGGTGATGGCCACTTTTCTCGTAGTCTACTCTTTTGAGCTGCAGCTATAAAGGTGTTGGTTGTCGCCGTCATTGAATGTTCCGATTTGTTTTTATAGACATGTCCATGCAAGGAATTCGAATTCGACCATCTCGAGTTTTCAACAGGAGTTCCCTCTTTAGACCACATCAGCAACAATCGATCAGATTCATCACATCTATCAAAGCATCATCGTTTAAACCGCCCCTCCTCACTCAAGTTCAGCCCCCACATCAAATCAGAATGGTACACAGACCAGACACTCTCACTGCTCTTCTCAGCTTGCTAACAGAGCTACAGGCAAGCACTGGTAAAGTCACTGACTGGGTCAAGCCAGGCGACACATCTGGCGAGTTCAAGCGTCAAGTCAGTTCATTCCGAGACTGGATCTCTCGCGACCCCAATGCCAAGTACCCTGCTGAGGCTGGCCGATATCACCTCTATGTGAGCTACGCATGCCCTTGGGCGTGCCGCACACTCATCGCCCGCAAACTTAAGGGTCTAGAGGACATCATCTCCTACTCAGTTGTGCATTGGCATCTCGGTGAGGGAGGCTGGCGATTTGTTTCCAAGGATGAGGACGTTCCCGGCGAGAATGTGATTCCTGATCCCATCAAGGGACATGAAGGGTTCACTCACTTGAAGGATATCTACTTTGAGAGTGAGAAGAACTATGATGGTCGATACACCGTGCCAGTTCTGTTTGACAAGAAGACAAACCGAATTGTGAGCAACGAAAGCAGTGAAATTCTGCGAATGCTTGGTACTGAGGTAAGTAAATCAATGCGTGCTTTGACTTATGGTTGCTGACCTTGATTACCTAGTTTGACGACATGCTGGATGAGAAGTACAGGGCCATTCAGCTGTACCCCGAAGACCTCCAGAAGCAAATCGAGGAGGTCCATGAGTGGCAATACGGCGGCATCAACAATGGCGTTTACAAGTCTGGATTCGCAACCACGAGTGAAGCCTACGAGCGCAACGTCGTGGCCCTCTTTGAAGCTCTGGACCGCGCTGAGAAGCATCTCTCCGAGCAGCAAGGCCCCTACTGGTTCGGCGACAAGATTAGCGAAGTCGACATTCGACTGTTCGTCACGATTATTCGCTTCGATCCCGTCTACGTGCAGCACTTCAAGTGCAACATCCGCGACATTCGCTCGGGATACCCAGCTCTGCACAAGTGGATGCGAAACCTGTACTGGAACGATCCCGCGTTCAAGGATACTACGCAGTTTGACCATATCAAGTGGCACTACACCCGGAGCCACACTCAGATCAACCCTTTCTCTATCACGCCTGTTGGACCTCTGCCGCATATTCTGCCGCTTGAGGAGGAGGTGACGGCTGCGCAGAAGAAATAGGAATGAATGTTGTGAATGTGGGATAGTTAGTTAAAATATGAAATATTGAATATTGTATTTATCTGTTGCAGAATATGTGCATGGTTTGTTATGCAATCATGAGCCGAGTTTTATTGTTAAATAATGGGATGAAACTGAGGTGAAGCCCAATGGCTGATTTGTTTCAAGGCGCACAGTACAGGTACCCGAGATTTTAGTGGAGGCAGTGGAACGACACGACTGAATTCCATCGGGTGGAGGCTCATTCGCAGTGCGTGTAGCGGTATCAGACAGTGCACTCCAACCGGTTCTATCCACTGTTTCTCCTCATTCTCATCCACAAACAAATCAACATCTCAGTTTTCTTTTCAGTCAATGCTCACAAGCTCAATGCTCACGAGGCAATTATTTCGATTAAAGAAAGATACATTGAATATTCCAGCATATTATACCTGCTTCGTTCCTATATACCTCCCCAGAAACAGGGTCTGACTTGTTCTATTGCCAACTGTCACTCACGCTAACAGCGCTAACAAGTGTCGCTCACTGGACACTCAAGCCCTCGCGCTCGCTGTTCTCTCTCGTCTCCTCCACTCTCTCTCACCTCACCTCACCTCTTTCTCGTCCTTCTCGCCCGCTTTCGGTCTCTCCCTCTCACAACCACGTCAAAAGCTACCGAAAACAACCCTCGATATCCGTACATCCCAAGGCCCAACCCAATCCACCTCAACCATCTCCTGCGTCTTGCGCACCGTTATACACTGTCACGCTTTCCGCTAAACCGCCCGCCTTCGACATCATTCCACTGAACCCTTGGACATCTTTCAATACTTGTACCAAGCCAATCAATCAATATTTACCCGCTCGGCGAACCAATAATCACAATACATTCTCTCCCTCGCTGGGCCCCTGCTTGTTCGTGATTGGAGCTTTTCGACTCGATAAAGCCCAGCTCTTGCTTGGCTCCACCTCTGGTTCGCCTTGTCCACCACCAGCAAAGCAAAGCAAAGCACAACCACCACCACTACCTTAGGACGTCACCCTTCTCCGCTAACCACCAACTCGCTCGACCTGATCTCTTTTTCACGCTCTTGTTCACCAAAGTCCCCTACCTCGACCGTTGACACCGCTGCCTGAATTCACTTCACGATACTCATCCCGCGGATTCTCCGCACCTGACTCACCGACCGAACGAATTGATCGTCCTACTCTCCGCACAATAATCATTCCGCTATCGCAACTTGTCGCCACGTCGTCATCCCTGCTTGTTACACCAACAACTAATAAATTTCCAAAAACCACACTTTGTCCGAACTCGAAGCTTCTGTCCTTCAAGAGAATACAGTTCTCCAAAGGCTACCTCGATTGCGCTCGCACGCCCGTCCACCTTGGGACACTCCATACTTCTTTATACTGTACAGCCGATAACTCGAATGCGCTCATAGCGCCAACTTTTTCTTCATCATGGTAATCCGCTATGAAGCCAATTTCTTGATCTACTTACGGCAATCACCGTTATGTACCAAACCACCAAGTCTACCTCCAGCTGAAGACTGGATGGGGTGAGTAGCAATGATTTCCTCAAGTCATATTCAAGTCTCCTGACCTTGATTAGACCCCCACCTGAACCAAATCGCACACAGACAAAGGTTCCTGGTGACCGACCTCGATCCAACGACAACCCTCTGCTTGACCAGAGTAATCGCCGTCCTGGTGTTGAGAGACACATTTCAAGGAATAGTGCCAGTTTGTCTCTCCTGTTCTTCGCTCCTGGGCTCTCCGTGTACTGACCGTCGCGCACCTATCCAGACCCTGAAGACCTCGTCTTTGCACCACCCCGAACGGCGTTTGCTTCAGCGCGAGGCAAACCATCGCTCGAAACGGACAAAGCCACCAAGGAGTCTGACGCTTCAGGGCGTTTCGGCAACTTTAGAAGTCGCAATGGAGATCTTGACGTTGACCGATTCCGCGATGGACGCAATAGCAATGGGTACCGCCGTCGTGAAGGCGAGAGCGAATCAGATGGTTGGAGTACTGTGAAGCCACGCAAGAGTTTTGGCCACGAGGGTGCTGAGCGTTTCCATGGACGCATGGGAGGCAACTTCCGAGATGACAAGCGACAGCCCAAAGAACGTGACGACGCTGCTCGGGACCGCCCTGCACGAACCTTTGACACTTTCGCCAGAGACGGAGACGATGAGGGCAGACCTCGAAACGGAACGAACAGGAACAAAACTGAGCCGTGGTACAAGAACGAGCCTAATGCAGTCACCACTCCGGCTGTTGAAGCTACTACCACCCCCGACAAGCGTGAACGAATTGACCGCGCGAAGAGTTGGAGAGACCGCGATGCGATCGCTGATACTCCCGATGATCGCCACAATAACAACAGTCACAACAACAACAATCGCACCAATGATCGACGGTGGGGACGAGACCGTGATCAAAGAGTCGAGCGTGAGCCTGAATGGCTAGACGAACCTCTTGAGGAGCATCCCGAGGCTCATACGCAGCAAGATTTCCAGAAGTGGATGGAGGACATGAAGAAGGCCAAGGCTGGCATCCCTGCTGCTCCTGGTAAATCCGCGAATGTCGAGGCAGCTGAAGCCATGATCGAGGCTGAAAAGCCCCCTGTGCAATCTGCCCCAGCAGTTCAAGCTGGACCTGATAAGTTCTTCATGGCGTTTGGATCGAATGCTGGTCTGGACACTCCTCTCACTGAGGAGACCAAGGAACCTGTCAACAAGCCAAAGGCATCTGGCAAGTCTTCGAGGTTTACGTCTTTCTTTTCGCAACCCCAGGAGGAGCCTCGAGGCAAAACGGAACCTCCAACTCCTATGGCAGGACCTCCTGTCAACAGTGGTATGCCTTTGCCTCTCCCCTTTGCTGGCGGCCCAGCTCCTCCAGCAGGTGGCGAAGATGAGCGACAGGCTTTCCAGCAACTACTGGCAAAGCTACAGAAACAAACGATGAGCGCCACACCACCAGGACTGCCCGCGTTTGCTGCCCCTCAAGGTACGCCGCCAAATGCTGGCAGGCCTAACGCCATTACCTCTCCCGAATCCCCTTTCCAGCAGTATGGACCTGATCGACGAATGGACGGCCCCATTGGCCGAGTCCCTCCTCAGCATGTTCAAGAGATTCTTGCACCTCGACCCCAGCCACAAGCTGCTCGCCCCGAGCAACTTCTTCAGGATCTCGTTGGCCAGCGCCAGCGAGCTCCCAGTCAAGGTTCTGGACGTCCTGATGCCGCTCGTAACAACAGTAACACTGAGTTCTTGATGAATCTCATGAGAGCACCTCCTGACGCCCAGCGTAATGAACTGTTGATGCGCATGGGCCCCCAGCAGCAGAAGCCACCACAGATGCCCCAGGAGCCCGATTTTCCCAGAGACGACCGTGGTCCTCAGCGTCAAATGCGTCAACCACCACCTGGTTTCCCTATGGAAGATCGATTCCACAGCCCTCCTGATGCTGATGTTCGACCCGATCAGCCTACACAGATCTTGCAACGCCCACCTCCGCCTCCTGGTCTGGACCATCAGATGCCTCCCAGCTGGATGCCTGGTGGCCAAATGCCTCCTCCTCAGCAGCGAGGTCCTATGATCCCTCCCCCAGGACTTCCTGCTGGTCTCGGTGGCCCTGGCGGCCCTGGACCTAACCGTAACATGCCCATGCCTCACATGTTTCCTCCCAACTTCCCTCCTGGCGTGATGCCTCCTCTCGAGGCCTTGGGTGGCCCTCCTCCTCGAAACATGCCTCCCCCTGCCTTCTACGGCGGCCTTCCTCCCGGATTCATCCCTCCTGGACTCGGCGGCTTCAACGGCCCCCCTGGACCTGACTTCCCTGGTGGTCCCTTTGAAGGCCGCGGTATGCCGCCTCCTGGCAACGGTCGTGGTGCCGCTTTCGGGAGACCTTAATCACATCTCACACGAATACCGTGCTTCAAGACATCAAATCAAACACCCCTCGCCCACAAAGTCTGTACTACTTTTGTACGGAAAACCAATCAGCCTGTGTGCAGAAACTTTTGAAAGTCAAAGCCTTACAATTAACAAAGGGGCTTCTTCCACTACTGTACGAATATCTACCGAAATCAACTCACCGCATCTTTTGGACGCATGCTTGGAATCAGGGTACGCCCTGTAGCTAGTAACTTGTTTTTTTACGTGTCATTTTTGGGAAGCACGGCGATGGGGGGAAATCAAGGGATATAGGCATGATGGTTTAACTCGGTGAAAGTTAGGTAGTGAATTCAAATGGATTGGTTGATGGGCGATTTGCGGTAGCTCTTTTTTTGTCTGGGTATCTACCGACGATGATCATGACGATTTCCTATTAATGTGACGATGATGAGTAAATAGCAGTTGCTTCAAAGGTCATATTGAAACGAGAACAAAGAATCCACGACGTTTATACACTACAGCTGATATATACAGATGAACGTCTCCCAACCATTCGAGTTACCAAGTTAAGTAATACTTCCAAGATAGATAGTAACCAACACACAAAAGACGGTAGAACAACGCCACGCTACGTCGACGAATTACGAAACCAGAAATTCTACCATGTGCTTTACTGAGAAGCCACATTAGGCTGAAGAATCGTCCAACCGACTTCTACTGGAAGCACTCCTTTCTGGTTTATGCGACGCATTTGTATTGTAATCTTCAGACGAAGTCGACGTTTCCGTAGTCTGCGATCGTCGAATGGTCCTGTGTTTCGGCGGAGAAGCTGAAGAGAGACCCCCGTTCCAAGAACCCTACTTCTTGATACCGAGGAAGTTACGCTTCTTCTTTTCCTTGTGGAGCTTGCCCGGCTCCTCATGGTGTTGTTGGACACTGTGGTGCGATGTCGGCCGTGGTGGTGCGGCGTTGTTACCATGGCTATTATTAAGTGACATGTTTGACATCGCAGCTGTTGGAGGCGCCATGCCAGGGCCAGGGCCAGGTCTTGAAGGAAGACCGCCGGGTCGGTTCGTAGGACCAGGCGGCAGTCCTTGCTGTGAGGGCTGTTGTGATGGCGCGGGGCGAGGAGGAGCTGGTCGCTCAAAGAGATGCCGTGGAGCGTGTCGCTTGGGTCGCTCCAGGGGCAAGTCAAGTTGACGCTTATCGCGACTGAGGTCGCCCACCTGGCGAATAAATAACTGAGGAGTAATCATATGAGAAGTGACGAGAATGATATCTCGACTGCGCGCTTCACCAACTTCGTAGCACGATCGGCTTTCGCTGTATGTGGCACCTCCAGCCATGAAGACAATTAATCGCTGTCGATTCTCTGGTGGACGGCGTCCAGCTGCTGCCCAATTTGGTCGACCGGCACGAAGAGAACCTCCCTGTGCTAAGTGAAGCTCCTCATTGGGGTCCAGTGGTGGCTTCACGTAAGGGAAGTGAGTCTGATCTAACATGCCCCTTGCCAGATGGTCCACCATGTGTTTCATTGCAGGCTCGAATCGTGTTAATCCATATTCCTCGTTCAATTGTGTCGATTTGGGATCGATCGGGAATAGAGGCGGGGGGATCTGGCGCACATCCTTGAGCGCATGTGTCATATGGCCACCAAGCTGCTCAAAGTTTAGTACAACCTCGCGGTCAGACTGAGGGAGGGAGGCGTGGGCCAAGAGTCGTTTGATGTCTTCATCAACTACACCATCCCGATAGAGAATGAATAATATGATGAGGCGCAGCCTGTCTGAAGGTGATACGGCCTCGTCGTCCAGCAGAGGTACGATCATTTCGAGAATGTTCTTCGGTCTCTTAAAGTCCTCGTCCAGTCCAGATGCGAGCGTTTGCTCTATAGAGGCGATGTCCATCAACTTGTGCTTCTGGAAAATGTTCATACACTCTTGCGCCATGGTCAGATGCAGAGAATATGCCTCCTTCATCTCTTGAAACTGCGGCAAGCCTGCCAACATATCTCTAATCGTATTAAGGTTGGTCGTGTCGGCATTCTCATTGGTGAAGTGGGGGTTTTGTTGGAGGAACTTTTGGAAATCGCCCATAAGTTTATCAATCGTGTCCTTCATGTGTCTGTGTCGATTGTCCACCCATATCTTGTCCTTGTCTGTGAGCTCCATATCTTTCTCTTCAGCTTCTGGGGTCCCCTCGTTGATTGTCGTACGATAAGTGACCTTGTCGCCGTCCTTGATCGGCAGGAGGTCGTGTGCCATGGCTTGGTAGGAGAACTCGTGAACCAAAGGTGACATCAAATCCATCGATCGGTCTGTGATGACGAGTGTCGCTTGTGGCCGCGGTGAGGGTGGGGGAAAGCTAGTATCCCATTGCGCATACGCATCGAGCTCTTCCTGGACAAATCGAGCCAGGTGAGTGCAGAGGACGGCTGCCTCGTGGCGTGCGCTTTGCGGCTTGTAGTAACGAACTTTGGGGTATTCTCCGAGTGTAATACAAAGACCGGCGATCTAAATTCTTATCAACAAACCTCATCCGGCCGAAGCATGCTGCCGCCTTACCTTTTGCGCTAGACCCTTCATGTGTGTTGGAACGATGGCGTTACAGGCTGGGTGGAAGAGCATGGGAAAGCTCCAGGGGTCGCGAAGGGTAACGAGATGCGATTCTCGAGGCAAGAAATCGACGAACATGGTCTGGAAACCGGCGCGGAGCTGTCGGGCTCCGGGAAAGTCGTCGATCTTGCGTCGCAATGAGGGGTCGAGGAGGCCTGTCCAGACGAGGTAGTAGCTGCGATAACGTCGAATCTCGAAATCGGCGAGAAGGCACTCGACAGCGAAGGATTCGGGCGACAGAATGTAGATTGCGTCCATCTCGGGGTTCGGTTCGCGACGGTTCTCGATTCGCTCGATAGCTGGAGGAAAGGCTGGTCAGTACCAGACAACAAGCTGGCAGTCAGATAGACCAACTGGCGATATTGTTATTGAGAATGTCATCCTCCTTGACGACATTGTCAATGATCTTTTTGGAGTTCTCGTCGACGATCAGGCATTTCCACTGTTGCGTCAAAGACGTCAGTCAACTGTCGAGCTCAAGGCTTGGCTCGTGGGTAGCTTACATCGCCTCGAGTGATCTTCTTGATCTGCCCCAAGATAGCTGAAGCCGGCGCATTAGCGACTAGTTGTGCATAGTACTTGTATCGTATATATCATACCATCATGCTGCTCTTGAATGACGGACAGCCCCATGGTAGATAGTAAAGGCGGGCTGCCCTGTCACGTCGTTGGGTAGGTATGGAGATATTGAGGAAGGCTGAGATAGTGTTTGACAACGAGAGAAGCGGTGGTAGGACCCAGCCCAGAACCTTGAAATTGATGAAAGCGATGCAGGGAAGCGCAGGGGGGTATCAAATTTAAGTTAAAAGAAAAATGGTGCAGTGTAAAGTGGCTAAAGTTGAGAGAGGTTTTGCTCAAGTATCGAGGATTCTAAGATTGGGATTGGGCCCAAAGTCAGGAGTTGATGAAGTGCTAACTATGGCTTTCCATTTGGCGGGGTTTCATCATCCCAATAGAACCTAGGCATGAAGAAGGTGGGTCCAGGTATTGCAGTCGCTAGCGCCCGGTGGTTGGTTAGTGATGGTCGCTATAAAGGTCCCTGAAGGAAGCCTACAGGACAGCCCGAGCATCAGCAGCATGATACCTTATTAGGGAGCGGTGTATCAGCCTCAGCCTCAACTTCGATGAGGTCATCACAGATGCTTGAATTTAGAGTATATTTCGACTTCATATCTTGACTTTCTAGGTAGAACACAATTTGTGTATATTCTTTTGAAGATCTCGATAGAGATATATCCGTTATGTTTATCACTGTTTCGTTTATGCAACATGAAACACTTGATTCAATCTGAAACTCTTGATATACCTCAGTGCTTAAGCTCAGTTGACTGGAAATAGCTCTCGAGATCGGAGCTGATCGCATTGGCATCGCGATGCTCTGAGGCCAAATTTCCAACTGTGATGACTTCAGGTGGATTACAGCAGAGTCGCCAAGTGTTGTCTTTGCGGGTGAGTGTTCTGATCCGGCGGTGAGTCCTTGAGCGAGTCCTACAATAGGCATCTCTTTAACCGCGTGATGGCCTGTGATATCGTAGACCGGGTACAATGTAGCCGGTGCCTCGAGTTGTCTTTGTCTGTCTTTTCCCGTTGCCTTGTACCATCAACCATCGTCGCCTTTCCCTTTCAGATAGCTTTCCACGTCAACTCTCCCATAAATCTCACCCTGTAGTCTCTCATGCCGTTGTCGTTCCTTAGCCGCCAGCTGCTTTGCTTCCTTCCTGTTTAATGGCCTGGGCTTTTCTTCCTTTTTCTTTTCTTTGATCTCTTTTGGTATCGTCGCTCCGATGCCGAGGGTATCTTCCTTTGCCACCACTTTGATAGGGTATCGCATTCCCTCGCCCTCTCTTCCCAGACCTCGTCGGGCATCAGGGTCCCAGCCTTGAGATTTTAGCGCTTTGAGGCCCATGCGCGAGCGATCAAGTGCCGATGGGGGATGTGAGTGTGTGAGTGAGACTTGGTGGGCGAAGGATGCTTCATGAGGCTGTGAAGTGGATGAGATGGGGAGTTTGCAGTCTGGACATATTTCCCCTGGCTCTTCTTCTGATACTTTGGTATTTTTGTCTTCGGAAGGCTTTAGAACGATGCTAGCATATAAATCGCCGATGGAAGTGTCTGTTGATTTGACTGGGGTTATCGTGGTTGTGGTTCCAGCATCGGGATCTTGGGCGGGAACAAACTCGACTCTTTGTCGCTTCAGTCCCGCACCGAACGCCCGCTTGTAGTGTAAAGGAATGTCTTCTTCATCATGGCTCTCATCAGATGCCTCTTCTCTATAGCGCTGCATGATGATGCTGGGGCTGTGGAGGCTCAGTTGTAGTTGTAGGTGATGCTTGAAGAAGGGAAGTTCTTCTAGAATGAAAGGTTGCCTAACCTAAATCATTTTGGGTCCTGAGGCTCTTTGAACTTCCATTAGTATTCACAACACCACAACTGTAACTTAATTATCTCCTCTTCCTTAGGCAATTATTGAACATTCTAGTCAAGCCTGTAGAACATTTTCAGGCTCTGCGAAATGATTTCACAAGGTACGTGGCTGGTCGCACAGCACCAACCCAAGAATGAGAATGCTATCAACGACCCAATAGAGCCCATTTCAGAGTCGGCCGACTTACTCGGGAAACACTCAACATAATCAGTAGATTTTTCGTCACTCAACGTTCCATGCATTCTTGGTAAGGCAAGCCACACATATTCATAAGCGATGCATCATGCCGAAAACCGAAAACCAAGATATCCCATTCGGTGAAGCCGATGCAGAACATGATGTGATTACGACAATTACCTTGAATGGTCTCTCGTGAAACATGGGTTTTGGAGGATTCGCTATTCGGGTTTATTAAGTCTTAACGTTAGATGTCACTCGTCTCTGCATTTGTGATGATAGTGACATGGAGGAGTTGGTCCGGAGGAAAGGGCAGATGCTCAACGCTGTGTTTGTGAGAACTTACATATTTTATTATATTTCACAGTGTAAAGACCTTCTCTTGGATGGAGTATAAGTATATGGCCTTCCTTCCCCCCCTTAATCAGAAAACCTCTTTCACTCAAGTCTATTACTCTTGATTAACTCTTGCACTACCACTCTCACTGAATACCAATAACCTCACATATAATATTCTAACCTTGTCGAGATATCAATATGGGTTCAGTCGAAGCAAACGGTCACCAAAAGATCCTCATCAACGTCGGAGCCAAGAATGTTTGTCTCGTTGATACACTCACAATCCATATCCTTCACTAACACAATCACAGGTCCCCTTCTACACTCCCATTCAAGATCCTCCTGCAGGGACACCATGGGATGCCCAACCCGAAGGCAGCCTATTCTCCCCCCTCAAACTACGAGGTCTAACGCTCCACAATCGCATCATCGTATCACCAATGTGCCAGTATGTAACCCCCCCTTCACATGCCACTACCAAACTCCTAACAAACATCGCAGATACTCTGCTAAGGATGGCTACATGACCCCATGGCACAAGCAACACCTCGGAAGTTTCGCCGCACGTGGTCCTGCGCTCATCATCACGGAAGTAAATGCGGTGTCACCAGAAGGACGAATCAGCCCTCAAGATGCCGGTATCTGGGAAGATGGACAACTTGAACCTCTGAAAGAGATTGTGGATTTCGTTCATAGCCAAGGTGCAAGAATTGCTATTCAGATGGGCCATGCGGGAAGAAAAGCGAGTACTGTTGTGCCCTGGCTGGATCGCAAGAACACAGCTGTTAAAGAGGTAGGATACTCACCACTACATGGAAGTGATCAGTGGCTCATTACTCACAGGCTGGTGGCTGGCCGGACGAAGTGGTTGCACCAAGTGCAATTCCCTACAGTCCAGACTCTCTTACTCCCAGGGAGATGACAAGCGATGACATTGCCAAATTCAAGCAAGACTGGACTGCTGCTGTGAAAAGAGCACTCAAGGCTGGCTTTGATGTAAGAACTTTGGAATGTATCTGACTTGATAGACACTGACTGCGTTAGGCCATCGAAATCCACGCTGCACATGGATATCTCCTGAACGCATTCCTCTCACCAGCCTCAAACCAACGAACCGACCAGTACGGAGGATCTTTCGAAAACCGCATTCGTCTCCTTCTTGAGACCGTTCAATCTACTCGCGATATCGTCCCAGAGGACTTTCCCCTTCTTGTCCGCATGCCTGGAACAGACTACCTCGAGTTCGACTCTTCTTTACCACAGTGGCATATCGAAGAAGCCGCAAAGCTTGGCCAGATCCTCGCCGTAAACGGCATCGATCTGATTGATATCTCAGGCGGGGGTTTGGATAGTCGTCAGAAAATCACTTCTGGCCCCGGATATCAAGTCCCATATGCTGCTGCCGTGAAGAAAGCCGTCAAGGATACCGGAGTTACTGTGACTTCAGTTGGAATGATCACCTCTGGAAGGCAGGCTCAGGGTTATCTGAGTGACGGCTCTGTAGATGCTGTGTTGGTGGGACGGGGTTTCCTCAAGGACCCTAATCTCGTCTGGCACTGGGCAGATGAACTGGATGTTGACATCCACGTCGCTTCTCAATGTAAGTTTCCAGTATCTGCTATTTCAAAGACCACGCTGACGATGATATGTATAGATGGCTGGGGTTTTGGAATGACCCGTACTCACCGACATATAAAGCACTAAACATAGTGAACACTATGCTGCCCTCCCTTTTCCTTTCTTTCACATAGACAACTTCGGTATAGACAATAAACAAAAATGGGTATGAATCAATACAACTACTCAACGAAATGTCTTGTTTATGCTCAACATCTTTCTATGGATTTCATAGACCTGAACAATTCATATAATACTCATAAAATGTTCCAATGCATCATAACTCATGATATCCAGATTGTCTCCAATCTTACGCAGCATTGCTGCGTGCCCGACGCGTAGCCCGTATCTTTTGCTGCGCCCTGGCTCTCTGTAACATCTCATCATCCATGCCCTGACGCCACGAACAATCAGAAGCGAATTCACATGTTCTACACTTAAATGCTTCCTCTATATCGACGCCTCTTGCGTCGCGTTTACCTTTCCACCAATCCATGTAGTTAGCAAGATAGGTCTCCAAAGCTTGTCTCGAAACAGGAAAGTCGTGAAGATCGATCTCACGACCATCACTGCGGTGGACGTATTGTACTCGAAGCATGTGTCCAAGAGAGTGTTCGCCGTGAGGGAAGGTGAGCTCTATTTCATGCTCGACAAGAGGAACGAGCTCGCGTAGAGTTCGATACTGCAACAGATCTGGTCCTGCTGAAGAAGAGCTCTGGAAACTCGAGGGAGGATGTTCTTGGGTGAACTCCGTTTCTGTTTCTGACGCATCCACAAATATCTCATCGTGCAGGCTACCGACTTGTGCGATGAAAGTATCTGAAAAGGTGTCATCTGGATCAAGTCCGTATCGTCGAAAGACTTTGAAGAAATCTAGTTTCCCAGCAGCCATATCAGACAAGAAGTGATGATACAAAAGTAACTGAATCTTTGCAGGCCGTATTTGAGCGTTGGAAACAGGAGAAAATGATCCGCGAGTCTTGACGTCTGCAAGATAAATCTTTGGTCCCGAATCATTCTTTTGATTTGTGTTTTTTGGTGGAAAATAGTCAGTCAATGAGGATTGTCGTCCGGTCGTGTCAGACTCTTGACTAGAGAGCTCTGCTTCAAATTCAGGATTGGGGTTCTCATAGCTCGCGCTATCGATGACTCCATTGACGAGGTTCCCATCAATCATGCCCCAAACTTCAAGTTCACGAGTGAGTCCTGTGTCTCGCAAGGTTCTGAGTCCTTGAACTAGATTCCACAGTTTGAGTCCAAATGCGTCTTCCTTGGTCATGATGTCAATTTGAACTGTGGTGTGGACTTCATCTTCAAGCTTTTTGTGAACTTTAGTCCCTTGCTTCATGGCTGCTGTTCTGGTTCTCCGACCTCCAGGTAAGCGAGTGAGGGTATACCAGTACTGCAGCTCGCACCAAGCACCAGACGTAAGGTCGGTCACGGTCAGTGGTCTCTTAGGATATGACCTGAAACGCTGCAGAGGTGAGCGGCCATCATCGTACGGATCAGCCTCGATTGCCTCAGTTGCTGGTGTCGGAGTGACACTAGATTCTGATTCTGGAGGTGGCTTTGGTTTCAGATCCTTCAAGGCTTTGCTCACTAATCTCTTTGGTCAGTTAGTGCTGAAGCCTCTTGAGGGTGTCATCACGTACAATCCGGGTAGAGTACGTCCTCGATTGAGGATAAAGCTGGCGGCGGCGTTGGCAGGCCAGAAGACGTGTCAAGTTGATGGAAAGCCTTGCCTCTGTACAGATTATTCGTGGACCCTGTTTGAAGGCGGTCCACGCCAGAAGTTGATGATGTGCCGCCAGCGACATTTTGAGGGTGCAGACTATCGTGTCTCTCAGGAACAGAGTCTATAGCTGCGATCTCTGCGTTATTCGGGACGTTGTTATTTTCAGCAGACAACTGAAGGAGCAATTCTTCCTCCTCAGCAGAGAAATCGTAGCCGAACTCGTTATCGCTATCTAACGTCATCGCAGCCGCTCTCGTTGGAGGCGATGAATCATTGTTTTAGGGAATGGATGCGGCGGGGAAAATGGCACTTGCAGCTAAATTTAGCAAGGGTTTTTGATGATGAATGACGAGGACGAGTTTTGGCGTCTGTCTCTAGGTAGAAGGGGGAACTAAGACGCGAGCGAGTACACGGGGTCACGTGTGTGTTAGAAGTGATACGCAACTGCCTGAGAACTCCTTAGGCAGAATATCTTAGTACCTAAGAGATGAGGTATTGATATTGTGATTAATTGATGTTCGCAGATGAATCAGTCGAGCCCAAGACAAGACAAACAATATTCTGGGGTTAGTCTGAGTGTGGAGAACAATACTAACTATAGTCATAACTATAGGCACCTTAGCTATCTATAGGTCCATAACCATGTCTCTATTGCAAACAGACATGCCCGCATTCGGCTCTCACTCTCACTCTCAATCACTCGTCTAACAACCGAAATAGGTAGAATAGGTAGATATTTGGCTGCCTCCTCGAGGAACAATAATCTACATAAAACCCGAACTCTCTCAGCCTTGAACCTAATTCTATATCAATAGTCCTACAGCTGAAAGTGCCCTGAAACGACCTAATAAATGACCTAGATTCTGCACTGCCTTATTGGCTTGGGCGCTGCCTACAACATCCCTGGCCTGGCCTTGTCCTAGGTAAAACTACCTATCGTTTAGGCTTCCAAGTCCTTGACCTCGTACAAGGCAGCAGCCAGATACAAAGCATTCGCATATTCCCAGATCTAGATCAAAGGCTTCATAGTAATTCGTCACCCTCCCGAAACTCAATCGTCCCGCTCCGTTCCACAATGTCCAACGTCCTCCGAAGGGGTTGCCCCACAACCGGCCCCGATGCCGGGAAAGCATCCCCTCAGCGGACATTCATGTCTCTACCAACTGAAATACATCTCGCCATATCCGATTTCCTCATCTATCCAGATGCACTATCTTTAAAACATACCAGCGCCTATTTCTATAGCCTTGTCGACACTGGTATCAACCTCAAAGTGGAATGGCTAGTGGAACGACGGAGCCTCCATCTAGAATGCCCCAACGACCGACGATGCGATCTCGGCAGTGATCTGCGTTTCTGCCGCGGGAGTGTACCGTAAGTCAATGTCCTCTGCTGTGATTGAAACGAATTATCCACTAATTATCATAGTCTACTCATGCAACGAAGACGAGAACATGTGGAATGTGAATCTCGGCCTGGCCTTGGCTGTCTTGTTTATGGGACAAAGACATGCTCCCATCGCTCATTGCTGAGTAGGACACTACCACGTTGGATGCAAATCAAACTCACCATTGAAATTTGGTGGATTTTGCTCGCCCTTGTGCCCATTTTCTCTTGCTGGGTGTGGTTAGCTGAGCTACCATGGGGACTTGTATTCGGATCTTGAGTTTTGGTATTTGACTTCTAGGAATGGAATGGCTTGAGCATATCGCTGAGAGTTTGTTTATCTGTTGGTCTGATGGAATAATCATGTAATACTAATATTGTAAAACAAGGAATGGACTTTGGGGGTAATAATGGTTGGAGACATGAACTGAGCTCTCGCCCATTTCTGGGTAAGCATTTATACTCTGGCAGTATAAATAAGACAGGTTATTACTTATAGCTTTCACATCCTGCAACCGTGAGTGGCTCTAGTCCAATATGTGAAGAGTATATGATATCGAACCTTTTCACTTTGAGATCACAATTCTGGACTGGGAGCATTGCGGGAGGCACTATATGAGTCAATGGCATTGCTCAACTTAGCTTCGCTGTTGTAACGAAGCCAAGTTGGCGAACAATGAAGACTAACTGCCTACGTAGTAAAAGCGAGTGGACACTGAAGAAGAAGCTGAAAGAACCATCCTTCAGCCTTCTCCAAGTCTGTCCTAGAACTCGCAGTAGTTTAAGAAAGCTCATCATAGAGCTTGGATAGAAGGGTACCATTGTTCCTGGGCGTCCAAGGACATTTTAAGTCGTCGAAATTCAAAGCAGTAGAGGCCGGTAACGACAGGCGTGCAACACTGTGCTGGTCGAAATCAAGCGTAACATGAAAGAAATATTCAGCTACAAGGCTTCTGGTCGAGGATAAATGAGAGTGAACAGAAGCTGCGCTGTTACAAAGTTGAGTCTCAATATCCTGACTAGATCTTCGACCAGCGCAGAAGCACAGCCGCAAGAATAACCGGCAGAACGCTCACCAGTTCTCCAAGACCCGCATACTCTGGTGGAATTCTGGCATTGACGAATGCCCCAGCAGCCAGGAGAACGGCAAAGGTGTTGTAAACAAAGCTCCAGCCGAAATTGAACTTGATGCGATTGACGGACTTTCGACTCGCGTCTATCATAGTGATAATACCGCTAAGATTGGGACGCATGAGAACGACGTCGGCCGCGGACTGGGCTACATCTGTGCCTTCGTTCATGTGAACACCGATGGTGGCTTGGGCGAGAGCTACTGCATCGTTTGTACCATCGCCGCAGAAGACGACGACTGGTTTCTTGCGATCAGTGGAAGTACCGAGGAGAGTTTTGATATAGTCCCTTTTGCCAGATGGTGAAGTTCGTGAGCGAACATTGTCTCGTGGAATGATCAACTTGGATGCTAGGTTTTGAACAGCTGCATCATCATCGCCAGAAACCACATGGACTGAGATGCCTCGCATGTGCAGGGCTTCCACAGTTTGAAAGGCGTCTTTTCGAGGCTCGTCTTGAAGACCGTAAACAGCCTGCAGCTCATCGTTGATTGTGAAAGAAAAGACGGTGTAACCTTGAGAAAGCATAGGCTGGATAAGAGGATTATCCGAGAGGTTGAGCCATGTGGAGTTTCCAGCTTTCAGCCTCTGGCCCTTCACTACTGCTTCGACACCTTTACCAGTTAAACTCTTCGGTTCACCCGCGACCGAAGGTTCAATGCCAACACTCCTGAGGTAGCTCGTCACAGCCATGGAGACTGGATGACGGCTGTTCTCTATCAGGCCCAAAAGGAGCGGAAGAGTACTTTTATCGACACACTCATTTGCAACGACAGAAAGCTTTCCCTGAGTCAAAGTCCCAGTCTTGTCAAAAACAACGTGTGATGTCTTATGAGCAACTTCGATAGCATCTGCAGATTTGAAAATGATGCCCTTTTCTGCTGCCACTCCGCTCATGATAACGATGACCATTGGTACTGCAAGTCCAATCGCACAAGGACAGGACACGATGAGAACGGCAATGGCGTATGTGATTGCCTCTGTCGTTGCCATGGAGCCACCATGGCCACGGGCTGTCACGCCAATCGCAACCCAAATAACAAAAGTGATAATAGTCAACGCCACAACCACGGGGACGAAATATGAGGCCACTCGGTCTGCCAGATCCTGTAGCTTTGGCTTTGATAGTTTGGCTTCATCGACCATAGCAGCGATTGCGTTGATTGTGTTGTCACTCGGCAAGCGGTTCAGACGAACTGTCATGACCCCAGGGCCATTGATAGATCCTGCGATGACAACACTCTTGAAGTGCTTCTCCACAGGCTTGGACTCGCCTGTGAGCATCGATTCATCGACCTCGGACGAACCACTCATGACTGTTCCATCTGTCGGGATCCTAGTATCTGGTAGAACCCTGAAAACATCACCGTACTGAAGAAGTCTGGCGTCTATCTCACGCCCCGTGCCGGTCTTCTCGTCAACCAGAATGGCAGTTGAGGATTGGAGTGACCGGATGGAGATGGATTCAACTGCCTTCTGGCGAGCAAGGGCCGCAACCCAACGTCCGACCATGATCAAGGTGACTAGCAAAGTGGAAGTTTCGAAGAATTGGCCAGTTGAAAGGGGCTTGCCAGCAATGAGATATCCGAATGAAACAACGGAAAAGACGTATGCTGCACTTGTGCTCAAAACAATCAACAGGTCCATCTCAATGACTCTGGAAAAGACCAAAGCCTTGATAGCTTTCGGGTAGAAAGGCCCAGCAACCACAACCTGAACAATGGTGGCCAAGGCCAGGGAAGCCGAAGAGTATGCGACCTCTCTCTCAGGAAGCGGAGCCCAAGCCATGACCAGAACAGGAATTGTGAGAACAGCAGACAAAAGAGTAGTGTACCCAACATGACGAACATGTTTACTACCAGCTTCAAGTGACGAATCACCACGAGGAGGCGCAAGCTTGACTGGAGGGTCCCAAGATCCTTCAGCAAGGTCTCGCGCTCCGACGATCTTGGGATCAAATGAGACTCGAACAGTATCTTTGTCGACAAGACTCATATCAAGAACTCCTCCAGGCCATTTTTGGCCAATAAACTCAGCCGTGCTACCATTCACAATGAAATCCATGCTAGACCCTTTCGTCTGAAGTCTTTCACATTTAAACTCCGTGGTTCGCTCAAGATGCTTGATAACCTCATCAACTGAACCGAGACGAAGATCAATGTTAAACTCGGCACGTGAGAGAACGAGACTGGTCTTCAGATCATTGACAGCTGGTACTGTAGCGAGAGTTCTGTTGAGCTTGGTCTCACAACCAGTGCATGTCATGCCGGAGATGCTAAGAACCACATGTTCCTTTCCTGTTGCCTGTTTCTCTACGTCTTCGGGATTTGGAACTGTCTCAATCTTCATTCCCTCAGGCGACGTAGGAACGCAACAAGCATCGGCCGGAGAGTCTCGACAGGTGATAGATGGAGCCTTCTCGCAGCAAGAATCGGCACAGCTGTCGGAAGGTTTGGTGAGGGTCTTCTTAGCTGGCTTGCAGCAGGAACTGGCACATGTGGACTTGGGTAGCTCATTGACGATCGCGGCTATTCGGCCATTCTTGGCAGTGAATGGCTCTTCCGGCTGAGTTGTGCAGCATTTATCGGGACACCCGCCGCTTTCAACGATTTTCTTGGAAAGATCACCATCGCTGCAGCAGTTGCTGGCACAATTCTTTTCGATGGGTGGGCTCTTGGGTGTAGCCTTCTTAGAACAACACCCACTAGAACAGTCGTCCTTATCTTTGTCTTTGACAGTCTTTGGTTCAGGACAGCTGGATTTGGCGTTATCTCCCGAACAGCATGAGCTGACACATTTCATAGGGGCTGCTTCTTTGTCGGGCTTAACAACGGAACAGCACAACTTAGTGCAGCCCCCCTTGACAGAGGGCTGTTTGGCTGATCTAGTACTCTCATTGGAACCTTTTCGTAAGCGAAGACGGTTCTCCGCAGCCTTTTCTTTCGTAACAGAGCCGGTGCTGCAGCAAGAGTCCGTTGAAGTGCGGATCAGAGAGCGGGAAGACGACTTCTTGGAGCATTGCTTGGTGACAACAGAGCGGCCTTTGGTCTCGCAGCAGGACTCTTGACCCAAAGCAATGAGAGCGCGGCAGATGCATCCAAGCGCCTTCAGAGTTGCACCGTAGCGGTCGAGAGCAGATAGACTGTGCTTGCTGCATGCCTTGCCGTCAGCTGCGCCATTGCAGCTGGAGCTAGAGCTGGAGCTGCCGCAACCCGTTACATCCGCTGCAAAGTGTTAGCAATGGGTCGCTAGCAGTGATTTTGAGTATTCGGAACTTACACTTGTGAGAAGCACTCAGCTCGCACTCTCGTATGGCGATACGGTCAATGCAAGAAGCATTGCAGCATGGGCTTGTTTTTCCGCGGCAGCATTCCGGAGCGTCATCCTTGTTCGGCTCCTCACAGCTACCAGAAGCACAACAAACATCATCCCGTTCCTTATTTGCTGGCTCTTCCTCTTTAACTCCCCCGTCACAGCAAGCATCCTTGCAACTTCCGATGTCGCTAGGAGGAGGCGTCTCAGCAGTGACCGACTCCGCAGCTGATGCGGGAGGGCCACAGCAGTCGCATCCCATGATTCACTCAACTATCAGGTGTCGGTTTCTTGTTTGCTGTTGTTGGTCGCTCTGTTGTTAGAAAGTTAAGAAGTTAGGCCTCTAACCGAATCTCATCTTAGCTTATATGCGACCTTGTGCAGATTGAGCGCACGTGAATGGCTCCTTAGATGAGCAGCAGATAAACATGAGACACTACTGATACCCGGTAAATATCTCGGAATACTACTCTATCTACAACTTAGTATCTAGATATTTATTCCCGAGGGTCGATATATTTGTTAGTAAATGTAAACTCTGCGCTCTTCCAAAGGGACAAAAATAAACTATGGATCGACCTATTAGAATAGTATAGTAGGTGAACAAAGCACACTCTTATTTGGAAATACAGCTAACAGGCTAGACAGGGTTACTCATACCCGTATCAGAGGAAAAAGATGCATCCAGGCTTCTTGCATGCTTCCAAGACAAGATGCATTAACACCCATTGGTGGAACGTCTCTACACTCCATGTATCGCCTGTTATACACAGCAGCAAGTAGCGACCTACCTAGGTATTCAATGAATTAACAAACCAAAGAACACAAAATTACCTAATCTGCTGCGTGTAACTTATATAAGAGCGATAAAACGATTCTAGCATCTTGTGAATCTCAACCTTTTGCATCAATCTATATATTCCAGACCCGACGATAGACCCCCCTTCGGTACTGCAGCATCAAAAGAATGCAGGGGCCAGTCTCTCTATATTTACAAGACTCTTTAAGCCTCAAATGAGCTGTCGTGATATAGATATAAGGGTCCAAGTTGCAAAGGTAAAGGAGGCACCTCGGTATCGATCTTCTGGAACACGATACTGATAGAGGAGTTTCGACTAGAATTGCAGCCAAAAAACAGGCCATACCCACCTTTCTTCAATGAAAACTAGCTCCATGGGTATTCCATGATGGTAAGTTATGGCAAGTCTAGATACATCTCTATTACAGTACTGATAATCTGAACATAGATCGCTTACCACACCTGGTAGTTTCTAGACCAACAAGATAGTTTCCAGCATCACTGAACAGCCCATAAATCATGTCTACCAGCAGAACAACGTCCAGATCGACTTGCTCACCTATATAGACACCATGTCACCGGATCTCAGTGGGAAAAACTCGATGGTTATGCATTGTGTGCTCGACTCAGCATCCAACAACCATTATGTCCAGATAACAGCATCAACTGATCCAGGTAACATATTGGAACGGTATATCAGTCCACGAAGTTCCTGAGAACCTAGTGTCACAACCAAAGAATCTTGTCACGGTGGCATCGTTCTGAAGTCCTTCACGGAACAGGCTCTACACAAGCAACAGATTACCACGAACTAAGACGACCCGGAGAGCTCTGGATGGTATCAAACTCGCCTTATAAATAGTGAGTTGTCTCTGCCCAACTATTCATTCATCACCAAACATCAATTAGCTCTCTACAGCCTCTACAACACCTCTCACAGCACTTTTACCACCGCAGTACTCTCTTCTCAACCTTTTGTCTCCCCAAAGGCCAAAAACCCACCTTACTACTTCATCCCGTCTACATATTCTTCTGATTTGAATTCTAACACCATGTCTTCTCCTCAGACCCCGTTCGAGGACGCCGGCCACGGTGCACATGCCACCGGCATTCGTGGCTTGCTACGCGGTTTTTCCAAGCGCAGGCCGGAAAGTCGACAGGATACAACTGCGGGAGAGATGCGAAAGAGGAGCTGGGCACTCCCGAAGGAGGGGGAGTGTAAGAACTGGAGTCTGGGGGAACTCCAGCAGGAGTACGAAATCCTACGACGAAGGTACAAGGAAGCTGACCAGTTCTATCTGGACAAGGCTAAAATCACCGAGAGAAAGGTGACAGTGCACTCTGAGAACGTGGCAAACCAGTGCCGCGAATGGGTGCATGACTGCAAGAAGACCTTGCAGTGTCTGGAGGGTGATCTCAAACTGATCATCAACAAGAAAAATGTCAAGGCAGTGATTACACAAGCCTACAAGCATCCGACGGAGGATAATGCGAATCTGGCTCTGAAGCAGATTGATGACGCCGACAAGCGTATTAAAGCACTTCAGAGCGAGATTCGGGGCTACGTCGATGCCCTTCGACAGTGGTTAGATAAGGAGCCTGGCTTTTAAGCCACTGTTCCTTGTCCCCTGTTTTTCTTGGAGTTGAGGAGTTTTCATACTGACATCTCATTTGGATGATCAGTCTCTCGTCCCCTGATCTGGCTGTGCCGAATCAATGGAGGCTCGAATATTGAGAAGCAGCTGATGACTCTTCAGGAGTTCACGGCTTGGAGCTTCTTTTGGGTACTGAGGGCATTGACATTAAAACCAGACAGAGATAGAAAAAAAAATTGATAAGCAGATAAAACCACTTAAACTTCATAACTTGTCCCGTTTTTATACCTATGACGAACAAATAAAACGTGAAATGTTGCTATAGCATGTCTAATTCTTTCCACCATCTTTTAACTCCCGCTTGATCCTGGTAACAGTACCCGCACCACCATATGTCATCGCTGTGTAGATCATGGCTACGCTCGCGCCAGCGTCGAGAATGTTGCGTGCCTGCTCGCCATTGGTGATGCCTCCTGTAGCAAAGATGACCTTCTGTGGCGATCCAGTTGTTGCCGCGAAAGAACGCGAGTCTAGTAACTTGCGGTATCGTCGAACAAGGTCGAGTGTTCGGCTGTACATAGCAGGTCCCGAATAGCCACCAGTCTCCATGAGGTTCTTTTGCTCCTGAGCAGTGAGCTTAATACCCTCAGGAACGAGACCATCTCGCCTCTTAGTGGTGTTGCCCACAATGACTCCATCAACACCACTTCGGTGAACAGCCTCAACGATACCCTCCATCTGAGTATCCTCATCCTCATCGGGTGACACCTTGACCATGACCTTGGGCCTTTGCTTTCGGTCAGTCTTGGCAGCCTCGTCAACTACAGCGCTGAGAAGCCTTGTCAGGGGCTCAGTAGCCTGAAGGTCTCGCAGGCCGGGAGTGTTAGGGCTGCTAACATTGACGACCAGAACATCAGCGTAGCGAGCTAGTCTTCGCACACAGTATACGTAGTCATCGGCAATGGCCTTCTCGTCCCGCTCGTCCGTCTCCTTGTTCTTGGCGATCTGAACAGCCAAAAGACGGCCCTTGCGCAGGCTTCCAGGGGGAACATTGGCCTCTCCATTGAGGACATCCTTCTCAGTCACACCAAGAGATCGAGCGAATCGTCGAAGCCTATCCCTAAGTCGAATAGCCATGTCGTCGGCTCCGCGAGAGTTTAGTCCATATCGGTTCACCATGCCATCGAGGCTGCGAACACGGAAAACTCGAGGCTTAGGGTTGCCCTCTTGGGGAAGAGGAGTGCAGCCTCCAACCTCAACGACACCAGCTCCAAGCTCAAAGAGTACATCTGGGATCTCAGCATCCTTGTCAAGACCCGCAGAGATTCCAATTGGGTTCGACACTTCGGTTCCAAATACATTGACGGCGAGCTCAGGGGAGTCGAGGGCCGTATCGCGCTCTCGAGGGTGAAGGTTAAACTCATAAGTCGTCTTCAGCGCTACGGTACCAGCATGATGAGCGTCCTCGGCGTCAGGGAAAGCCCAGCGAATGAATGGAGGAACAACCCAACGGTGGAAGAAAGCTCGGGTATCGGTAGCGTAGAGGTATGAGCCGTATAGAGCAGCAGCACCAACAGTGCCGTAGAGAGCAAGCTTGAGAGCAGCTCCGTCACTGGCTGAAGAGGAAGATGATGCGTTGCGGCGCTGGACGAGCTGTGACCTAGGAATGGCAGGGCGGGCGGAGGAAGCAATTCGGGTGCCGGAGGCGGCAGCTCGTGATCTGAAGAGAGCGGCAGACATGGCTGGGAAGTGTTGCTGGGCCGGGCCAGCTCCCAATGGTTTCACGGGTCGCGATAGTGTTGTTCGGGTGAAGCTTCAAAACGCATCCACAAATTGCCGACTCTGGGATGTAGAGCACAGTATCAGACAGTGTGATGCACAGTATGCAGCAAGATATAAGGCGCATCAGCGCCTGGCGTGCAGATGCTGTGATATATATCTATTTATTTTTCATTTCTGTCTCATGATCTAAGGAGCTTCGCTTTGCCATTACAAGTAGCAATTCAAAATCTTACAATACATTAACTTGTTACGCCGATAACGCTCGTCGGTAACCCGAATTGAGTTTCTCATCTGGATGATCTGGACCCGTTCTATGACACGAGAAACTATCAGAGTAAGAATAAAACCACCGAAAATACGCATTGAGTTTTGAAGTTTTCGTTTTTCATGAATAGTTTGCGATTGTATCGAATGATAATCACCCGAGAGTGGTGGATTCAGGACGCAAGATGCTGCCACAACTTGGATACCAATATCTAAAGAATTTAACTCATACAGATATTTTAAGTAGTCCTCGGCAAAACTACAGATTCGCCGTATCTATTCTTGTCATTGACAGGCCAAACTTGTTTGTATATATGTCACTGATCGTTTCATGCCTACTAACCACTGTCATGAAAGATCCACATTCATAACTGGCCGCTGGTGTTCCCGATGATAATTGATCCGAACGTGAAGATCGGAGCTGGTCGGGACGGAACCGCACAATTCGGAGGGCGAAATTGATCCGTCTCCACTTATTCGGCCGTCTCTTGCACCGGAGCTCAATAGTCAATCCGTGTTTTGTTATAGACCCGGGATCGTGGCCGTCATAGCTTCGGTGTATTCGGGCACCGGCCACTGAAATGCTTTATAATAAACACAGTCCTATCGCGATGATTACAGATCGCGATGGCTGGCGGTCTTCTTAGAAAATACTATATAGTAGGTCTGATAGATCATCTCCATAGGCAATTAATTCATCAGTTTATACCATTATAACCACTCTACCTCAGAAGTCAACAATTTGAACCTCATAAGAATGTCACGAGCAATTCTCATATCTGGTGCGACCGGAAAGCAAGGCGGTGCTGTTCTCAACCAACTCGTCAAGCAAAAGGCCGGCGTGGAGATTCTCGCCGTCACCAGAAACCCCAATTCTCCTTCAGCTCAGAAGCTACTCAAGAAAGCATCCAACATCAAGCTTGTACAGGGAGACTTGTCTGACGCAGCCACAATCTTCAAAAATGCCCGCCAAGTTACAAAACAGCCGATTTGGGGAGTGTTCAGTGTCCAGGTAAGTACACTCGCTTAATGTTGAGTGTAGTTGATATGCTAACGTGATCATGTAACTAGTCCCCTATGGGCCAAGGAGATGGTGCTGAAGTAGCCCAGGGAAAGGGTCTTGTCGATGCCGCATTGGATGCTGGGGCCAAGTTCTTTGTCTATACTTCAGTCGACCGACACGGCCAAGACTCTCTGAACAACCCAACTGAAGTTCCTCACTTTATTACAAAGCACGAAATTGAGAAGCACTTGATTTCCCGTACCACTGGTACCGGTATGCAATGGTTCATCATTCGACCTGTGGCCTTCATGGAGAACTTGACGGACAATTTCCTGGGAAAATCATTTGTCACAGCATGGAAGCTGGTTGTCAAGAATAAACCTCTTCAACTCGTCACAGTGACCGATGTGGGCGCCGCTGGGGCACAAGCTTTCCTTCAGCCTGAGAAATATGCAGGCCGTGCCGTGTCACTTGCAGGTGACGAACTGACGCTCGAGGAATTCGAAAAAGTCTTCAAGGAGAAGACTGGCCGCGATCTCCCATACACCTATAGTCTTGTTGTCTACCCAATCATGGCGATGGTCAAGGAGTTGGGTTATATGTTCAAGTGGTTCAAGAACCAGGGTTTCGGTGCGGATTTGAAGGCGCTGAGAAAGGAGTATCCCCAGTTGACGACATTCGGAACTTGGCTTGAGACAGAAAGCGACTTTGCTCGCAAATAGTCGAAAGAGTCATCAGGGAGCTCCCTTCGAACCTTGTTTCGTTGTATATTGAAGCTGAAGAAACAGTCGTCATAGTCATTAGGGTTGTAATAATAGTAGTGTTTGTCTTGGGTGTCTTGTGAAATAATTGAGAATGTGACATCCGGGATGTTTGCTTACTAGCACACTCAAGGGAATGAACCCTGAAGATAGGAATACAGACGTTGCGTAGCGAGTAATGGGATATCTAGTGGCGTCTCTTGTAAATTGACCTAGCATGAATTGTCAGCATTTCTATCGCAGTAAAAGAGTCTTTATTTCCAACCTTGCTCATAGAAGGAGATGTGATACCACATTGCCTCATTTCCTTGACAATTTCGTTCGCCAAAGCATTGGCAACGAGATTTGTATTACCAAAAGCAGCCAAGATCTTGAGTATAAAGTCTAGATTCTGGCCGTGTTCTCCATCAGGTTCCGTCGGAGATGTACTTGCCATAAATACCAGAGCAGCCATATATGCAGCAAAGCAAATAAGGGGGTTAGTAAACGTCGCACCAAGATCGGGTATCATTCTAAAAATGTTGAGTATCTCTTCGGCCGCTGGAAGTAAACGGTCTTGAGATAACCGGATCAGGTAACTCGGTATCCCCTGTAAATTTGACTTCATCCTCCACAAAGCTGCTCTGTGAAGGCAGATAGTGGCCGTCTGTAACATGACGTTGACAAAAATGGCGTTATGAGTCCTGTAGTTCGCAGGAAGACAGAGATTCTTTGGCAGCATCAACAACATGAACTTGAGATCATTATCAATGCCTTTATGTCTCTGCCAGTACAAGTCGCTGTTGAAGTCCTGATCCTCTTGATCCTGGCTGTTATTCGTTCCAGTATGTTCTATGGTACGGTGGAAGATATGCGCTGCGAGCACTGCTCCTGCAAAGGTGGAGTGTTGTTCGGATTCGAGTAACTGGTCTCCGAGGAAGCGCGTGTTTTCCTCTTGGCCGTTCTCATAAGCCTTTTCTGAGGCTGGAAGTCTAGTTTTGACCTAAAATGAAGTTCAATGGTATGCCAGGAAGGCTTTAGGGGAAAACTCACGTTGTGATCATGTATAAGTGCTGGCCATCCAGTCGTGGCACAGGTAAAGCGATCATAGCAGAATATGGTCCACCATGTGCGGCGCCGTTCTTCGACTCCTATCCAGTCAACATGCTGGCCCCTATCTGGTCCTTTGACGTCAATTTGATGCAGGCCTAGCATCTGTGCAGCTCTAATGGCAGAACAAAGTGTTATA
The DNA here is from genome assembly GCA_013395995.1 of Fusarium pseudoanthophilum. Lineage (NCBI taxonomy): Eukaryota > Fungi > Ascomycota > Sordariomycetes > Hypocreales > Nectriaceae > Fusarium > Fusarium pseudoanthophilum. The sequence continues at coordinate 79,470 of JAAOAR010000174.1, forward strand.
GATGCCTTTGAAAACATAGAGTGCTCGGCTTCGAAACATGATATCAGAGCCCGAGCTTGTACATATCCTAGAGTCATTGAGCTTTCACCGGTGTCCTGTGTCCTTTGCTTAGCAGGTGTCTTCAGCTGTCACAACCGACACATACACCCAGGTGGTCGTCTTGAAGATATTTTACGGCACGCTTGTAAAATACCATGCCCAAGTGGCGGTAGGCGCCAGATGTCTCAGCGGCAGAGGCCATGACGATATATTGAAGACACATTGGAGGCTTCATATGGTCCGGCAGAAAGAGGGATGCCATGAATCTCTGGCGATGTAGCAGGGGTGTTACCTGATGGATTCTGTTGAAGTATATGTTCACTCTAATCCGATTATTACTAAATCAGAGGCGATGGGTTGAAGTGTATGGACAGATGTCTTACAATGTTTCGATCAGCTGTCGAGGAGGCGTCTCCTCGAACAGGCCCAGCCTCACAACTGCATTTTCGTCTTGACTAGATGGCGTGCTGCCAACAGTCGCGTTAGAGTTGCACGTGTGTTGGCTGCTTTCGGTGTTGTATGCCCTCGCCTCTTGCGAGCTGTCAAGCAGTCTCTCCAGGCGTCCTATCGCAACCAAATTCAACAAGTATTCTGCCAGTGAGGAGCAACACTACATACCGAGTTTGGCCTCCAATTCTTTTGCCTGTCCACGGCTTTTGCTTTGGTATGGTTGCCTTGATAAGGAATAAACGCAATCATAGCTTTGCTTGCTGCATCGACTGCATGATGGCCTTGTACGGTCACACTTCAGTTTGCTTTTCCGACAAAGAAGACAGCTGAAAGGTGCAAGAAGTGCCATATTTGCTTCTTCTTCGTTGAATTCATTGGAGTTATTGGTGTTCTTGTCCATTTCTGGGTGTTGTCTGTGAATCGAGGGAGTAGAGGATGATATTGAAAGAGGGAGATTTGGTAGTGGGATAAAATAGTGGAGAGGGGGAAACAGTACTCCCAATGTCAAGCTCCATGCGATCTTCCTATTTGCACTAAACTACTCAAAATGAAGAGAAATTTAAAATTTATTTGATTTAGAATCAGATTTATATACATACTACTCATGTTTTGTTTCACGTAATCGACCGAACGTGAGTGTTACCGTCTGTTGGTTAGATCGTCATAGATTATTATTCCCCGCCATGGCAGACATTGGATGATCACTATCACAAGCAACATTAATGATTTGAAGATGATTCCAGTGAGTCCTAAGCAAAGACCAAGTTTGATTCTATAGCTAGAAGTCCGTCTGGACCATCTGATCTCGCTGTGCTTTCTACGCCTCTGTCTCTCTGTCTCTGTCTACACCCCTGTGATGATTTCCCAAGCTCCAAGTCGGGTCAAAATCATGAGCGAGCGCTTAGCTAGTTCTCCTTCACGATGAGGGAGACCTCGCACTTGCCAGGCTCGAGGACGTGGGGGGAGTCGTTGTACTCGCGAAGCGGGATTCGGAGAACAACCTCGACCTGTTCCTCGGCAGACAGAACCTTGAAGGTCTGGATGCGGCAGGTGAATCGAGGGTGGTAGAGACGGTCGTATCCATCCTCGGTGGTGCGGCAGTGCTTGTCCTATATCTTATCAGTATGTACAGCAGCAAGGAGAAGAGAGTGACTTACGAAGGCGTAGCAGAGCTCCTCGCGGCAAGCGTTGAGTCCGGCAGCACGGCCACCGGTGAGACCAAGATCATTCTTCGCGGCGACGATGTCCTTAACAACCGCCATCATGACGTCCTTGAGGTTGGAGGTCTCGCTGATGTAGTCCTGTAATTCGGGTCAGTTCTGCTGCATACAGAGCTGTCTGTGTGATTAGGAATACCTTCAGGGTCTGGGCACCAGGGTGCTTCTCCTCCTTGAGACGCTCGAGGAGCTGGATGATGGTGTCTCGGTTTGCAGACATCTTGAGGTTTGAAGGATCGATGAACTGTTGCTGAAATGGGTGTATGGGATGTCGATGTTGGTATCGAGGGTGATGTTGACTGGGTCAAAATTTATAGAATGCCACCGAGCCCAGCCTTTTATACCAGTAATTTCTGGGCCCGACTCCAGCAATTCAAACACCCAAAAACCAGTATTCAATTATCAGTCCAAATGTCAATACCAACGAGTGGGGGCTTTTCGTTTGAGTCCTCCTTTCACCACTGACAGCAATGCCAAGTCTTCTGTAGGAGCAATAAAGAATCGTCATGTAAGTTTATATAAAAAAGAATGTCATCATCATCATCATCAAGGATAATAACTCATCAAGTAGCAGCTGGTTTGGCCGTATTATGGTCCGTTATCTCGCCCAAACCTCTTGACTCCTGACGGCCTGGACTCTCAGGCGAGATGGGCCACGAGTGGCTCCGTGTCGAGAACGACGAGTCCCTATCGTCATCAGATGGACTCACGGGTCCAACGTGTGTCACGCTGCTTGACTTTGTAATCTCTGCAGCCCCAAGCTCTGGTGTTCTCATACATCCACGAAGTTCCTCCGCATGAGGTCGATCGCCCTCCATCTCGTACAAGCCCTTGTGAACATAATATCCTTCTTCAGAAGAGTTGGCCTTCTCTATCTCGACAATCCTGAGCTGTTCTTCAGCTGAGCGTCTTCGTTTCCTCTCACGGAGCCAGAGGAAGACGGCAATACCGATCAAGATAACGCCAAGTGCAACACCGATACCCACTCCAGCTTTTCCTCCTGGTGATAAACCATTCTGAGTAGGTGTTACTGTGTCTGCTTCGTCAGATACTTGTGCTTGCTCGTAATCGCCAGTCTCAGTTGGTGCAAGGCTCGTCCAGGTTGATTTGTCCACGGCGGCTGTCTCTTCAGACGATGCAGTAGTGGCAACTGTTGTCGAGATCTTTAGTGTTGTCGACGCTCCTGAGGCTGTAGATGATACAGCAGTTGGGAGTGATGTTGGTTCGGTGGCTGTTCCATAAGGTTCCCAATATTGTTCGCAGATCTTCCAATAACTATTCTCATATTCTGACCTCTGTTAGTGGTGTACTCACATGCTGAGTTGACAACTACATACCGAATTCGTCATCTTCAGTACACTTCTTTTTGGTCTTCCTCTCCTTATTTGAGAGACATTGCTCCAATGTATCAACGATGGTCTGGTGATTGGGCTTATAGCACCAGCAGTCGTAGTCGTCCGTGGCACAGCCAGTATTAGCAACACTGATGTCGAAGCATCCGCTAATACATTCCGGAATAGCCTCGTAGAGAGACTTTGCATTCTTGTTGGCCATTGTAGGAAGGGATTACGACAATCGATTGATATATAACTTCAAGTGGATGTAATTTAAGTGGATAGATAGAACTGCACCTGCGCAAACTCGAATGCAAAGACAAAGAGAGGCAGAGGCAGAGGCAAAGACAATACACGAAGGAACAAGCTAGCACAGCTCAGACACGAAAGTTCAGGAAATAGGATCCCTTAAGAGGGATTCAAAGTTGATTTAAGGCGATCAAGACTCCATCTGTACACGAAGGATCCCCCTGTATCTCCATCTCACTCCATATAAGCCATTTGTTCATCCCTGAGGCTGTTCAATGCGCTGTATCGTCCTCAAACAACTAATGCTGGGAGTAAACCTCTTAAAGCTAGGATCATGACTAGGCTGATAGGGCCGTGTACGCTTCAAACATCTCTCCCGTCAGCGCTACAGCTGAGAATGGGTCGGAGGATCTGTTTCCTGGTAGGAGAGCAGCATTCTAATTTCAGGGTGAGACTTGATTCCACGGGCGAGCCAGGGGTATTTAGCCTTAAAAACTGGGGACCATCGGTATTTAGTTGAACCGATACCTTAGTTAAAGTGGCTGAAGAAAACTTTAGACGCGAGAATGGAGAACGCGAGAAGCATGTGTAACTTACTAACCCATGCTTGAGTTGACGTTGTGAATTTATCAGTAGTGATATAATAATGAGACATAGTTACATGTGTTTTAGTCAAGAGGCCCCGACTCGCGAGACTCGGCCTCGGAACACAAATTACGAGATAAGCGACCACGCCAAGTAAATTCTGCCACTCAGAATTCTAGAACGGCCTTATCGTCAGAAAAACTGGCTGTGATTGGTCAGAGAAGGTCATCTCCCCCACCAGTTGGGCTCTTCACTCGCCTTATCGGACCTTGACGAGCGGAATAAAATCAACCATTTCCTTCTAGAAATTAACCATGAGGACAGAATCTCACCTCTTGCCATCGACATCATCAACTTTCACATCAAAATAAACGCGACAGAGCCATCAGAGACATGTCGTGGCTACCGAAAAACCTGTATCCGGAAGGCTCGGGAATTGACTCAAAGACAATCGAGGATATCGTTGTCCAGGACATTATCAAGCACGAGATGACCCGAAGAGAGCAGCTTGATCTCGCAACGGCTCTAACAGTTATGCTTGTGGCTGAGGCTGCCGATGAAACAACAACAAGCGTATGTGTCGACTTTCCCTCTCATTTTCGGGGTGAGACTGACGTTCATAGTACGAATATGATGACGATGAAGAGTATGAGAGAAGAAAGGTAGTACATGAAGTTCAAGTTAAACAAGAAGAAGAAGAAGAAGACGAAGACGAAGACGACGAAGAGGAGGACGGGGACGATGAAGAAGAAGAAGAAGAGGACGAGGATGAGTATTATGATGAGTATGATTCAACGGAGGATGGTTTATATGACGCATTTGACGACGTGAGCTCATATGGTTCTCTGCGCTTTCTTGTCCTCGACATGCCTGTTGAGAATGCGGAACCAGAGCCCATCACCAGAAAGCGAGCTTTATCTCGTGAAGAAACACCATGCCCTTCATCAAGGAACCCGGCCAAACGACAGAAGATGGATCCATCCGCAGTATCAGAACCACCCAAACCACAGGCTTCAGAAGCGAAGGAACCAGCATCTCCTTCGGCCCGGCCTGAGTGGCAACAATACGGTGGAAAGGAAATACCCAAATCACTCATCCCTAGAATCGTCCGGTCAGCTCTCCTAGGCACTCCTCTGCACGCACTTCATCCCGAGGCACAATCGTTTCTCATGGCAATCAATTTCGACCTCCCTGGCTCCAAGGAACTGGCATGCGCCGTCATCGACATGGGCCTCCGATTCTCAAAGACAGCTACGAGGAGTGAGTACAAGATTGTATTCAAGGAACTGGTCGAAAGCCATGGCCGGGTCGCGATGTACAATAGCGCCCATAACAACTTCGAGGCGCAGCATAAGCTTTTCTGGAACAAGGTCAAGAAGCATACCGGCAAGCCTGTACCTCCTGAGCGATTAGTAGAGCATGACGCGAGAAAACGGAGACAATTAGCCGAACATCGCGCCAGAAGTAGGGCTTTACTTGCAGAGCAGAACGCGAAGAAACTGGCTCTGCAGAAGAAGTTGAAAGAGGAGTTTGCGAAGAAGATGAGCGAAGGGGAGGCCAAGAAGTTACCTCTAGATGAGAGAGTTAAGAAGTGGCTGAAGGAGATTGTCCCGGTTCAGAAGAAATAGCACGATACGGCAAGGCAAGGCATGGCATGGATAGCAAGAGATGGAAAGTTCAGTCTTTAGTGGAATGGGTTGCATCATGGCATTTATGAATACAAGATCGAGATACCCCCTTTACACGATAGGAAATGACAAAGTTATATGTATTATGGATTCACTTAGCATAAGCCACTCGATATCACTCAATCCTTGACGCCACGCAGATGCAGCTTAAACGGTCCGTCAAGCTGCACGATAGCACGCTATAGTCGTGAGTCTGGTGACAGAGGCATGACTAGATGGTACTATAATCGCGCGAAGTCTTGAAAATCTGCCCACTATAAGAGCGGTCAAGTACAAAGGATTTCTACGCTTTTGTAGTTCAGCAGAACTGCGCCATATATCGTCAGCCCTGGTTCGTGTTCGTATCAAGCGAGGTTCGCTTGATCAACATTAATGGAACTCATCAATGCTTTCTCGGAGCGTGCAGCCGGTCGATTTGTCGACCCACCAGCAAACTGAGACATCGAAACTTATCGATTCGCTGTCGATCACTGGGTTAAAAAAATAAATAAAAACATTCTCTGAAACACCACATGTGCAGTTGGTGTGTGGGGTCGAAACAGGCTGAGTCGTGCGTGCGTGCAGTGTCGTCCCGAGACAGAAATAGCTGCGGAGAGTTCCATTTTGCTGGCTGTGAGAGACTCAAGGCCAGACATTAATGCAGTGGGAGTCTAGGAGAAGTGAGTGCTGTGGTCCGGAGGGTTCGGGAGTCTTTGACATGGTTGATGAATAGTGCTGATCACATCTTTTGACGATATAACTCCAACGGACACGGGTCTTACTTGCACCATAGTCCATAGGATGAGATAGATTTCAGTGAGTACGGTATCATAGTTTGAACCAACGTTGGAAGCTGAGAAAGAGCCCCAGACTTTGGGTCTAGATTCCACCGAAGAACCAGCCGAAGGGAGGCAAGAAAACTTGGGATGTCGATTCTAAGTGACAAAATTATTTAAGTAAGCTTCGTATGAATTTAGGGACGCTTAGATTAGATATTTTTAACATCTTGGTTCAGCATCAAAGGTTTTCTTGCTCCCTGGAGCCACCCCACGTTGGCGGATGCGCTTGAGTAGAGTCCGCCTTGGCCTAACAGTTTCGAAGCCACCATCAGCTCAGTAAGAACATTCGTTATTCAGCGGTCAAGCTCAGTACAGCTGACAGTGTTGCTCTGTTCTACAGAACATGGAGGCGAGTATAAGCGGTCAACTTGATCAGTCTCCGAGAAAGAAAGAATCTTCAACGTTTAGACTCCGTCTCCAACGGAATGAGTTTTGGCCAGGAGATGCGCAATGCTTCATCGTCATCTAGCCCCTCGACGTACGTACCTGTAAGTGGCTTTTTTGGGGGCGGAGGGCCATCAAGTACCTGTACATACAAGTCCTCAAATGCTGCGCCAAGGGCTTACCGAGATGGGCAGGTCAAGCATCGATCGATACAAGGACCCCTATCAAATATCTCCAAGTCATCAGCAAGCCACTGAAGCAGCCCAGAACCAGATTCCACAGGTCTCATGGGGTTTCAGGCTCATCATGGATGAGGTGCTGACGTCGATTTGTTTATTAGCGCCCGTTGGTCCAAGAGCCCGTTGAGCGGGTGATGGCCCATGGCATTTCGGTCATAAACTTGGAATGCCCCGGTAGTAATTAGTTGGTTAATTAATCGTGGCCAAGGAAATTATGATTGATCTCTCTCTTATTTCGGCTTCGGGGTATTGACTGTCACTGACCAATACCTAATCATGCACCTAAAAATCAGTAAATATATACCTAATGACCTTACTGGATTCATAAGAAAAAAGGCCTATATAGCGCAAGCCTTTCCCCTTTAGGAAAGGCTAGTAAGATTTTTAAATTTTCTAGCTAATTAAACCCTATATATTTATATAATTATATAAAATTAAATTTTCTATAGCTTTAAGCTATTTCTCTTTTTTTTATATTATAATTTTAATATAAAATAAATATATACTTAATACTATAACTTTTAAAACTAAATTCTTTAAATTTAAAGATTATATTAAACTTAATAAGCTTTTACTATTACTTTTTAATTATAATAATATATTTAA